>CAUYQG010123388.1:0-35219 GCA_963574415.1 Tarsius wallacei | reverse complement strand
AGATTACAGGCTGAGCCACCGAGCGTGGCTAAGCTTAATTTCATGCTGTACATATTATTTGTACAACTTGCTTTTTGACTCAATGTTACATATTTTATTTTTTATTATATTTTCTTATTATGGTAAAATATACATAATTTAGCCGGGCTCGGTGGCTCAACCTGTAATGCCGCGCCTTGGGAGGCTGAGGTGAGTGGATTGTCTGAGTCAGCGGGTTCAAGACCCACCTGGGCAACTTGGCGAGACCTCATCTCCACAAAAAAATAAAAAAAAATCAGCCGGGTGTGGTAGCAAGTGCCAGGATCGCCGGAGCCCAGCAGATTGAGGCTGCGGTCGCCGGGAGCAGCCACCGTGCTCCAGTCTGGGCGACAGAGTGAGACTCCAACTCAAAAAAAAAAAAAAAAAATATATATATATATATATACACACACACACACATAATTTAAACTTTACCATTTTAAACTTTAAAAAAATATTTTGAGGGTGCAAGTGCAGTTTTGTTACATGGACATATTGCATAGTGATGAAGACTGGGTTATTAGTGTAACCATCACCCAAATAGTGTACATTGCACCTATCAGGCAGTTTTTCATCCCTCACACATCCTCCCACCCTACCACCTTTCTGAGTCTTCAATATCTATTATTCCATTCTTTACGTCCACGCATATACATTATTTAGATTTCTCTTATAAGTAAGAACATTTATTATTTGACTCTGTTTCTGGGTTATTTCATTTAGGATAATGACCTTTAGTTCCATCCATGTTCCTTCAAAAGATATGGTTTCATTCTTTTTTACAGTGGCATAGTATTCTATTGTATATATACCACATTTTCTTTATTCAGTCATCTATTGAGGGACACTTAGGCTGGCTTCATATCTTTGCTATTTAGTGCTGCAATAAACATGGGTGTGAAGATATCACTGAAAATATTGATTTATTTTCCTTTGGGTCGATATCCAATAGTGGAATTACTGGCTTGTGTGGTCGTTCTGTTTTTAGTTTTTTGAGGAAACTTCATACTGTTTTTCATAGTGGCTAAACTAGTTTGCATCCTCACCAACATCTGTAGGTTTTTGACTTTTTAAATAATAACCTTTCTGACTGGTGTAAGATGATATCTCACTGATTTTAATTTGCATTTCTCTGCTGATTAATGTTCAGCATTTTTTTGTATTTTTTTGGCCATTTGCATGCCTTTTGTAAAATTTCTGTTTATGTTCTCTGCTTACTTTTTAATGATATTATTTGTTTTTTACTTGTTGAGTTGTTTGAGTTTCTTGTAGATTCTGGATATTAGTCCTTTGTCAGATGCATAGTTGCAAATATTTTCTCCCATTCTCTAGGTTTTCTGTTTGCTCTGTTGATCATTTCTTTTGCTGTGCAAAAGCCTTTTAGTTTACTTAAATCCCATTTGTCTATTTTTGGTTTTGTTGCATTAGCTTTCAAGGTCTTACTCATAAATTCTTTGCCCAGAAGAGTTTGTCCAGAAGAGGTTTTCTTCTAGAATTTTTATAGTTTCAGATCTTACAATTAAGTCTTTAATCCATCTTAATTTGTATATATAGTGAGAGATAAGGGTCTAGTTTTATTCTCCTGTATCTGACTAGTCAATTTTCCTAGCATTATTTATTGAATAGGGTGTCCTTTCTTAAGTGTATGTCTTTGCCTATTTTGTCGAAGATCAGTTGGTTGTCGGTATGTGGCTTCATTTTTGAGTTCTCAGTTCCTGTTCCATTGTTCTATGTGTCTATTTTTATGTACCATGCTGTTTTGATTACTATAGCCTTATAATATAATTTGAAGTCAAGTAATGTGATGCTTCTAGCTTTGCTCTTTTTGCCTATGGTTTGCTTTGGCTATTGGGCTCTTTTTTTTAGTTCCATATGAATTTTAGGACTGTTGTTTCTAATTCTGTGAAAAATGACGCTGGTATTTGGAAAGGGATTGCATTGGATCTGTAGATTGCTTTGGGGAGAACGATCATTTTAATGATATCGATCCTTTCTCTTTTTTTTTAAATTTTTGAGTCAGGATTTCACTCTGTTGCCCAGGCTATAGTGCAATGGCATGATCATGGCTCACTGCAGCCTCAAACTCCTGGGCTCAAATGATCTTCCCACCTCGGCCTCCTAAGTAGCTGGGACTACAGGCACTCTCTACCATGATTGGCTAATTTTTTAAATTTTAATTTTTGTAGAGACAAGGTCTCACTATGTTGCCTAAGCTGATTTCAAACTCCTGGGCTCAAGCAGTTCTCCTGCCTCAGGCTCCCAAAGTGCTAGGGTTTTAGGCGTGAGCCACCATGTCCAGCCAATATTAATTCTTCAATCCATGTGCATAGGATATTTTTCCCTTTGTGTCATCTACAATTTCTTTCATCTGTGTTTTGTAGTTTTCCTTGTTAGAGATTGTTCACCTACTTGGTTAAATGTATTGTGGGGTTTTTTTTTCCCTTGGTTTTGTCTTTGTAGCTATTGTAAATAAGATTGAGCTCGTGATTTGGTTCTTAGCTTGGCCATTATTAGTCTGTAGAAATGCTACTGATTTTTGTACATTAATTTTTGTTTCTTAAAACTTTACCAAATTCCTTTATCAAATCTAAGCGTCTCTTGGAGGTGTCTTTAGGGGGTTAGCTAGGTATAAGATCATATCATCAACAAATAGAGATAGTTTGGCTTCCTCTTTTCCAATCTGGATACCTTTTATTTTTCTTTTGTCTGATTGCTCTGGCTAGGACTTCTGGTACTATGTTGAATAGAGTGATGACAGTGGGCATCCTTAGGGGGAGTGCTTTCACGCTGGCTGTGGGTTTGTTGTATATGGTTTTATTATTCATTTTTAACCATTTTAAGTGTATGGTTCCATGGCAGTAAGTACATTCACACAGTTGTGTTCAGTGTTACATCTTTGAGACTTATCTAGGGAGATATGTATAGCTCTAGGTTACTCCACTGCTATACACATTCTGTTCACAGTGTATATGGGCAGTGTGTTCATTTTTTAGTTGAGGGTATTGGGTCACTTCCAGTGATGCAACATTACAGATATTGCAGTCATGCACATCCTTGCACATATTGCTACTGAGGATCCATATCTAGAAGTGAAATCCCTGGGTCACAGGGGAATGACATTTTCAATTTTACTGGGTTTGTCCAAATGGCTTTCCAAAGTGATTGTATCAGTTATTCTTCCACCAGCAAAGTAGTGTGGAAATGTGGCCCAAACATAACAAAACAAAACGTTAAGTTATTCTTATTCTGATTATAAAACTAATATATGTTATGTGAAGAAACAAAAAGGGGGAGGGCATACAGAAAGCACAAAACAGAAAATGAAGATTACTCATAAACTTAACATTCAGACATAGATAACCACTGTTGACATTTAAAAATAAGTTTTCTTTGTCTTTTTTCTTTGCATGCATTTACATATTTTACCATAATTGGCATAATAGTTTTCATATTATGTTTAAATTTTTTTAGTAAGTTTATATATTTACAGTCTTTATTTTATTTTATTTTATTTTATTTTGAGTTGGAGTCTCACTCCGTCGCCCAGACTGGAGTGCAGTGGCCGCTCCCGGCCACCGCAGCCTCGACCTGCTGGGCTCCCGCGATCTTTCCGCCTCAGCCTTCCAAGTAGCTGGAACTACAGGCACGCACTACCACGCCCGGCTAATTTTTGATTTATTGTAGAGATGAGGTCTCGCCAAGTTGCCCAGGCAGGTCTCGAACCCGCGGGCTCAAGCAATCCACTCACCTCGGCCTCCCAAAGCGTGGGTTTACAGGCTGAGCCACTGAGCCCAGCTTATTTACAGTCTTTAAAAGGCATAAAAATTAAATTACATTTAGTCATACATTGAACAACCACTTTTGTTGATGAGAATAACTTTATATGAAATTAAGGTCATCTTACAAAATTCTGAGCCTATAGTTGCCAAAGTATAGGGTGTCTGATTTAAAAAAGAAAAAAAGCAAACTTGCCTCCTCCCATGAGCAGCCTCAAAACCTGCACAAGTACTGCATTTTTACCACTTGGTTACCTTTTTCCGTGTTCATGTTATAACATCAGTAGGACCCACAATTATTTCTAATTTGCTTTCTTATCCCTAAAAGTGCCTACTTGGTGAGGACTCTGACATCTGTGAACAAGACTCCTCTCTGAGCCGTAAAGTGCCCAAAGCTGTGCAATTATCCTTCTCTATGCTTTCTCTGGGTCCCACAGGATGAGGAGATTCCTGTCTAATTCAGGAACCCATCTATCCCCTGAAGCCTTTCATATGGTCGCAGTTGGCCACTCTGTGCAGTGTCTGTGAGGCTGGCCAAAATTACAGCTACATTGACAGGGAGCTCACCCGGTTTGGATTACCATGCTGGAGTCTAACTGCAATCAAGCATTCTCCACATGGCATAGCCTTTTAAACAGTCACATGTGGCATCAAAGCACAAAGGGACAAGTTAAACTGATGGCCCCAGTACATAAGAAGAGTACGGGAGTATTATATCTTTTCATTTTATGCCTATTATCTGAAAGGGGCCAACTTATGCTACAAAGCGACTAATATTAATTATAACATAGCTTAATACTTTGTTGCCCCAGTATTGGATCTTCAGAAAGCAAACAGAGCCGGGCTCGGTGGCTCAGCCTGTAATCCCGCGCCTTGGGAGGCTGAGGTGAGTGGATTGCCTGAGCCTGCGGGTTGGAGACCCGCCTGGGCAACTTGGCGAGACCTCATCTCTACAGTAAATCAAAAAACTAGCCGGGTGTGGTAGCGCACGCCTGTAGTTCCAGCTACTTGGAAGGCTGAGGCGGAAGGATGGCCGTAGCCCCGCAGGTTGAGGCTGCGGTGGCCGGTAGCGGCCACTACACTCCAGTCTGGGCGACTGAGTGAGACTTCAACTCAAAAAAAAAGAAAGTAAATAGAAACTTTTGGAAGTCATTTGTTGGTCTTAAACAGTTTGGGCACACTTTATTCATGAATTCAAGGGTTGGCACACTTTTTGTACAGGGTTGCCAGACTTAGCCATTAAAAATACAGGATGTCCAGTTAAGTTTGAATTTCAGATAAACAACAAATACTTTTTTAGTGTAAGTATGTCCCATGCAATTTTTGGGATACACATTAAAAATTGTGTTTCTTCGGTTCACATTTAACTGGGCAGCATGTATTTTATATGGCAGCCTATCTATCAAGGGTCAGATAGTAATTTAAGCTTTGTGGGCCATATGATCTCTGTCATAATTACTGTACAATTGTAGCATGAAGGCTGCCATGGACACTACATAAGGGAATGAGCATGTTATTTACCATAACAGGTGACTGGCCAAATATGGCCTGCAGGCCATAGTTTGGTGATCCTTGTCTTCATTCATTCATTCTACAAATATGTATATGCTTTCCACGTGCCAAATACTGAACTATGCCCTAGGAGTATAGAGAATTTTAAATTGTACCCTGTTTTATCCTTATGGATTTACAGTCTAGTAGGGAGAAACAGACAAGAAATAAATAATGAACAAATAACCAATTACAACTTTTAGTAGTGTTATCAAAGAAATGGAAAAGAGTAGTGTGCAGCAATGGAGAATAATTATGGGGGAGAGAGTGAGAAGTGATAGTGAGGCAACAACCTGAAGGCTGAGAAGTTTTCAACAGAAGAAGACATGTGCAAAGGCCCCGAGGCAGCAAAAGACTCAGTTCTCAGTATGTTCGAGAAACTGAAAAAAGGCCAGCAAGACCCAGTGTGAGCTGGGGTGGAAGAAAATGGAGGGGGAGAGGTAAGGTAAAACCACACCCTTCAATCTTGAAGGCCAGGGGGAAGTAAGCATGGTGCTATTCTGTGGGCAGTAGGCATTCGAAAATAGTACCTTAGTTGCTGGGTGTAGATGTCACAGGTGTATGACAGGCTGAAAACCATGTATGAATTATGGATACATAGATTTAAAAATATCAGGCCTTTATTTTCCATATCGATACAACCCCTTCTGGACACACTATTCTGCACCAGCACTTCTCAAACTTTGGTGCTTATTAGAATTGCCTAAGGTGCTTTACAAAAAGTCCAGTGCCAAGACGATACCCTCATCTGATTAAATCAGTATCTCTGGTGCTGAGATTCAAGCACTTGTGGTTTTTAAAAACTTCCTCTGGTGTATCCAATCATCCTGGTAGCTTGTTAAAAGTCAGACAGTCGCCTAGGAAGTCTGGGCTGGGGCCTGAGATTCTGCATTTCTAACAAGCTCCCAGGTAATGTTGATGCTGCCTATCCACCCATCACACTTGGAGTTTCAAGGGCCGACCCCTCTTTTGCAGTCCTCACACATACACCTGCTTGCTATTTTCTCATCCTCTTCGTTGCCTTCCTACTGGTCATCCTTCAAAGTTTTATTACCTGCCGTTTGGTCTGCAAAGTACATAGGTTGCTAGTGAGTCCCACATTGCTTTCCATTTTGAAAGAGCTTTCTAAAGCTTTGGGACTTGAATTTAGCAAAGGTCTGCAATCTCTCTCCAAAGGCAGGGTAATCTTATTCAGAGAAGATCTGAAGTATCCTCAAGAACAAAAATAGTCAATGCCGCCTCTTTGTTCTCGAAGTCTCCCTTCTCCAATACCTCTCTGTGCATTTGTTTGTCTCGGAACAGTCATGCACCGTGGGTCCATTTGTCTTCCCTTATCACTGTGCTACTGCTGCCGAGCACTCGCTCAGCTGTGCGCTACAGCTTCTTGGCTGACAAGATAATTACATTCCGGGCAGACTGGGAGAAAGACAGGTAGTGCTCAAAAGTTCCAAAACAGACTACCTAGTCATTGCTGGGGCAGACTTCGAGATCAAGCACCTGATCTAATTAGCACACTCCCATCGCTACCTGCCTGCCTATGGAATGCTGACAACTGAAAGCCTCAAGGCAAAGCAGATATCATGCAACCCAGAGACAGACATTCATCCTACCCCTGTGCCAGAAACAATTACATGTTCTTTTTGGAATCTTGAGTGTCCTAGTAACACAGTCAAGCCCGGGGGTAAACTTTTGCATAATGCTGGGAGCCCTGCGTTTACCGATAATGAACATGAGAACCAGCGGAATAAAACCCCATGAGAATGAAAGACCTCATGGGAAGAAAGCCTTCTGATTGCCTCCAAAAGAAGGACTTATTTCAGCAAACCCAGCCCGCTCCTAGCTTTGGAAGAGGCACACTGCTCCACAAAAGTGAGACTTTGCCAGCAAAGAGCTTTTTTCTTTTGACCAGATAACTAGCACAATACAGTCCCAAGGGGATTTTTTTTTCTTTTTTTTTTTGTTTTCCTCCTCTATGCCTTTGCTACTACCTACATTTCTTTCAAGATGTGGCCTTTGAATTTGAAAGTCATTACAGCCACAACCCTTTTTCTTCCTTTCTTTTTACTTTGGATAACAAAGTTTTCTATAATCTCTAAGTCCTTATAATATGTGTTCTATAATCTCTAAATCCACATATACATGTGTGTATACATATACGTCAGTCTATGTATGTGTGTATATATACAGGGGGACCCCAAAAACCCAAAATTTATTTATAAAAAATTTATTCTTACATGTTTAAATTTCAGGCACCTTCAAGGTACTCTCCATTTGATGCAATATTCCTATCGAGACACTTTTTTACTACTCAAAACAGTTTTTGAACTCATTGATTTTGATGCCTTTTAGTGAGTTCTGCCATTTTTTGTTTCACCTCTTCTATGTTGGCAAAACATTTCCCTTTGAGGACTTTTTTCATCTCAGGAAGCAAACAAAATTCACTCTGGGAGAGATCCAGTGAATAGGAGGGGTGAGGCATGGAGGTCATGCTGTTTTGGTCAAAAACTACTCAACAGTCAGCATGGTGTGGGCAGGTGTGCTCATAAAATGGCCAAACATGTTGAAAGAATCTAAAAAAAAAAAATTCACTGAAGCCAAATCCAACCTCTCACAACAATGCTAGCTGGTACACTGATGCCAATAGGTTCCTAAAACACTTACCTGGTAGGGGAAGCCTGTACAACAAGGAGCTTGCCCTCCAAAAAATAATTCCAGGTTTTTTGGGGTCACCCTTCTATATCCACATATATATGTGGCATCATTATGTTAACTTTCTAATGAATTTTCCACCTCTCTTGCTGTTATATTTACACTAGTTCCTCCAGCAGAGACCTGGTAGAGAAGCGAACACTGGCTTTAGAGTTTAGACCTATTTCTGTCACTTATTACATCTGTGACTGGGCAAGGTTCTTACCTTGTTAGTTAAGCCAAAACTAAGGGTTTAAAGTTAACGAAATAAAAAGAGCCCTAGCCCAGTGTTATGGATTGAATCGTGTCTCCCAAAAAGATTTGTTAAAGACCTATTGCCCACTACTGTAGAATCTGACCTTATTTGGAAATTGGATCATCATGGATATAATTAGTTCACTTAATATGAGGTCATACTAAAATAGGACATACCCTTAATCGAATATGACCCGTGTCCTTATATGAAGAGAAGAGTCACAGAGACACCAATACATGAGGGGAGAACACCGTGTGGCAATGGGGACAGAGATTGGAGTGATGCATCTACGAATCAAGGAATGCTAAGGGTTGCCAGCATCATCAGAGACTAGAAAGAAGCAAGAACGAATCCTTCCTTATAGATTGCAGAGGGAGGATGGCCCTGCCAAAACTTTGATCTCAGACTTTTAACTTTTAGAACTGTGAGACAGTAAATTTCTGTTGTTGTAAGCCACCCAGTTTGTGGTACCTCAGCAATCCAAGGAAATTAACACACCCAGGCTCAGGTTCAACAATGACATCACAAAACCAGGAGCATCATTGCCAGGCACCTAACCAAAGTGGTCTGGTAAAGAGCTCTATCTCAAGTATGTCCAGCTCACAACCTACGGGCTGCATGCAGCCCAGAACAGCTAGTAATGCGACCCCACAAAATCTTTTAACAGTATGTGTTTTTTAGTGTTTATTTTTTTCATGATCCCATGTGTAGTTTCATTTCTGAAGTTCACAATCATGCTTTATTCATGGCATCACTTTTTGGCAGCACATACATTTGTGAGCAGCTGTTTTCAACTATGAAGTACATGAAGGGCAAAATTCAAACAAACATTTCTGACAAGCACCTTGGTAACTCAAGGTCAAATTTACCACTAGTTTGATATTGTTCTCATTTTTCTAAACCTTATAATAAAAATATAAAAAAAATAAAGAATTCTTATTATGCATATACACTAACTATGTTATATAATGTATGTGTGGTCCAAGACAATTGATGCAGCCCAGGGAAGCCAAAGGTTGGACACCCTGATCTGTCTCAAGGGCAGAAGATGTGGGTGGCTGGATGACCTCAGGCAAGTTAGTTAAACTTTCTGGACCTCAGTATCTTGGCAGTAAAACAGGAACTAATGATACCTAAATAATGGAACTTTGAACAACGAAAGGGATGACACTACCTGGAATGAATGTTAGCTCTAGTTATTCTCTTCCTGGTAATGGTAGAAGCAGATTGGGTACTTTTAGCCCTGTCCATGCATGGGCTCCTGAATTGGTAACCACCATTGGTAACTCAGTATTCTGGCAGTAAAGCAGGAACTAATGGTACCTAAATAATGGAACTTTGAACAACAAAAGGGATGATACTACCCGGAATGATTGTTAGCTCTAGTTACTTTTCCTTGTAATGGTAGAAGCAGATTGGGTACTTTTAACCCTGTCCATGCATGGGCCCCGATTTGGTAACTGCAGCTCATGAGGGCTTAGTCCTGGGACCAGCTCCTGAGGAAAGGGGGAGATATAGAAGGAAGCAGGTGAGATTCCTGTGAACGTCAAGGAGTCTGCCTGGCATATACTATCGTTGGCTCTATTCACATGTAGAAGGAATCCAGATAGGAGCTTATAACTCTTTGTTATAAGATCTGAGCCCCTTTCAGAATTACCTGCACTTTCCGCAAAGTAAGTGACATCCTGATTACCCAAAGCATGTCCTTATCAACAACAACAACAAATGTTTCTCTATGCATTTGCTTGTCTCAGAATACATTCTATGGTCTCATTTTGTCGGGTATCCAGACTTAGGAGTGGAATTGCTAGGCCCTGTGGGTGTTGTGTTCAACTTTAGTATATACTGCCAACTAGTTTCCCAAAACAGTTGTGCCAGTTCATTACTGCCACTACAAGTGTATGAGAGCATTGTCAGTTTTTAAAATTTCAGCCACTCTAGGGAGTGCACACTGACATCTCACTGAGGCTTCAATTTATAGTTCTCTAATGGTTAATCATGTTGAACGCTTTTCACATACTTATTTGTCATTTCAATATCCATTTCTATTAAGATGCCTTTCTCTTGTTGATAAGTGGGAATCATTTAGATAATCTGCTACTGCGGTCAGATGCATGTACTGCAGATATTTTCCTCCCACCCAGTGGTTCCTTTTCACTCTATTTCTTTTTCTTTTTTCTTTTTTTTTGAGTTGGAGTCTCACTCCGTTGCCCAAGCTGGAGTGCAGTGGCACACTCACAGCCACCCCAGCATCGACCGTATCAGCCTTCCAAGTAGCCGGAACAATAGGTGTGTGCTACTACACCTGGCTAATTTTTTTATTTATTGTAGAGAAAAGGTCTCACCATGCTGCCCAGGCTGGTCTCGAACCCTCAGACTCAGGCAATCCTCTCACCTTGATCTCCCAATTTGCTAGGATTACAGGCTTGAGCCACCTCGCCCAGCCCTCCTTTTTACTCTTTAAAGGCATCATTTAAGAAAGAAATGCTTAGTTTTAAAAAATAGACTTTATTTTTTTAAAGCACCTTTAGGTTCACAGTAAAAACGAGTAGAAGGTAGAGACTTCCCGTGTGTCCCCTGCCGTCACGCATGCACAGCCTCCCCGTGATCATCATTTTCCCCAGAAGGGTACTACCGAGGAACCTACACTGATACATGATCATCACCCGAAGTCCAGAGTTTACATTAGGGTACACTCTTGGTGTTGCACATCTTAGGAGTTTTGACAAGTGTATAATGACATATTTTGTAGTATCTGTCATACAGAGCAGTTTCACTCCCTAGAACTCCTCTGTGCTCTGCCTATTCATTTCTCCCTCCCTTCTCCCTAATGTCTGGCAACCACTGATCTTTTTACTTGCCATTTCCAGAATGTCATATAATTGGAATAATACCATATATGGCCATTTCAGATTTGCTTCTTTTACTTAGTAAGGCACTTAAGGTTCCTCCATGTCTTTTTGTGGCTCAATAACCCATTTCTTTTTTTTTTTTTTTTAATTTTAAAGATGTGGGGTACAATTCATGGTTAGGTATACAAATGTTCATTATGCAGGTACCCTTGTTGATGAGGTGTGCCCCCGCCTCCCTGGCAGTTTTCCACTACTGCCAATCCCACTCCTCTTCCCCTAGCAGTTTCCCACTACTGCCAATCACTTTCTTATAGTATTATGATAATTGTTCAAGGTCTGCTTATGAGTGAGAACATGTGGTACTCAGTTCTTTGTTTCTGTGATAGATCACTCAGTATTATAAACTCTAAGTCCATCCAAGTTACTGTGAAGTTCATAATTTTGTCCTTCTTTATGACTCCACTGTGTATGTGTACCACATTTTAAAAATCTAATCCTCTTTTGATGGGCAACACAGTTGGTTCCATGTTTTTGTTATTGTGAATAATGCTGCAATAAACACACGTATGCAGGAATCTTTTCCATAGAGTGATTTGAGTTCCTCTGGGTGTATTCCCAGAAGGAGGATTACAGGGTCGTATGGGAGGTCGACTTTTAGATCTTTTAGGAATTGCCACACTGTTTTCCACAGACTATACTAGTTTACATTCTCATCAACAGTGTAGAAGCATTTTCTTTTTGCTACATCCTCTCCAGAATCTGTTGTTTTCTGGGTTCTTGATGATGGCCATTCTGACTGGAGTTAGGTGGTATCTCAGTGTGATGACCCATTTCTTTTTAGCACTGAATAATATTCCATTGTCTGAATGTACTGAAGTTTTTGTTTGTTTGTTTGTTTTTGTTTTTTAATCTATTCACCTACTAGGGGACACCTTGGTTGCGTCTAGGTTTTGGCAATTAGGAA
Organism: Tarsius wallacei; assembly: GCA_963574415.1. NCBI lineage: Eukaryota > Metazoa > Chordata > Mammalia > Primates > Tarsiidae > Tarsius > Tarsius wallacei. Next base: position 23,114 of record CAUYQG010123388.1, on the reverse strand, counting down.
TAAAGCTGTATAAACATCTGTGAGCATATTTTTGCATAGCCATTACTTTTCAACTCTCTTGGGTAAATTCCAAAGAGTTTGATGGCTGGATCATACGGTATGTTTAGTGTATGTTTAGTTTTGAAAGAAACTGCCGCACTGTTTTCCATAGTGGCTGTACCATTTTGCATTCTCACCAGCAATGAATGAGAGTTCCTGTTGCTCCACATCCTGGCCAACATTTGGTGTTGTGAGTATTCTGAATTCTGGCCATTCTAATAGGTATGTAATGGTATCCCATTGTTGTTTCATTTGCAGTTCCCTGATGATATATAACATGGAACATCTTTTTACATGCTTATTTGCCATCTGTATATGTTCTTTGGTGACATGATTGTCAAAGTCTTTGGCTCATTTTTATTTATGTATTTTATTTTTATTTTAAAGATGTGGGGTACAATTCAGGGATACAATGGTCATTGTACAGGTAAAGTTTGGTTCCCACTTCACCTGGTTTGAGATCAGGTACCTTAATTGATGAAGTCTGCCCTCTCTCCTCTGGCAGTTTCCCACTACTGCCAATCCCTTTCTTATAGTATTATGATAATTGTTCAGGGTTCACTTATGAGTGAGAACATTTGGTACTCAGATCTTTTGTTTCTGTGATAGATCACTCAGTATTATAGACTCTAAGTCCATTCAAGTTGCTGCAAAGTTCATAATTTTGTCCTTCTTTGTGGCTGTGTAATATTCCATCATGTACATATACCACTTTTTTAATCCAGTCCACTTTCAATGGGTAGCATGGCTGGTTCCATCTTTTTGCTATTGTGAACAATGCTGTAATAAATATGCATATAAAGGTATCTTTTACATAGAGTGATTTGAGTTCCTCTGGGTATAATCCCAGTAGGGGGAATTATAGGGTTGTAGGGAAGGTCGACTTTTAGATCTTTTAGGAATTGCCACACTGTTTTCCACAGAGGTTGTGCTAGTTAACACTGCCACCAACAGTGTAGAAGTGTTCCCTTTTCCCCTTATCTTCTCCAGCATCTGTTGTTTTTTAAGTTATTGATAATGGCCATCCTGAGTGGAGTTAGGTGGTATCTCAGTGTGGTTTTAATTTGCATTTCTTTGATGACTAGTGAGACTGAGCATTTTTCCATGTATCTGTTTGCTGCTTGTATGTCTTCTTTTGAGACATGTCTATTCATATATTTTGCCCACTTTTTAGTAGGGCTGTTTGGTTTTTTCTTTCGCTCATTTCTAAATTAGGTTGTTTGTTAAGTTTTAAGAGTTCTTTGTACATTTTGGATGACAGTTCTTTATGAAATGTGTATTTTGCAAATATTTTCTCCCAGTTTGTAGCTTGTCTTTTCATTATCTTAACTTTGCCTCTCACAGGGTAGAAATTTTCAAGTTTAAGTCCAACTTATCAATTCTTTCTTTCATGGTCATGCCTTTGGTGTTGTATCTAAAAAGTCACCATACCACTCAAGGTCATCTATATTTTCTCCTATGTTATCTTCTAGGAGTCATATGATTTTGCATTTTACATTTAGGTCTGTGATCCATTTTGAGCTAATTTTTGTGAAGGGTGTTAGATCTGTTGTCTAGATTCTTTTTTTTTTTTTTTTTTGAGTTGGAATCTCACTCTGTCACCCAGACTGGAGTGCAGTGCCTGCTCCCAGCCACCGCAGCCTTGACCTGCTGGGCTCCAGCGATCCTTCCGCCTCAGCCTTCCAAGTAGATTCTTTTTTTTTTTTTTTGCATGTGAATGTCCAGTTGTTCCAGCACCATTTGTTGAAAAGACTGTCTTTATTATGTTGCCTTTGCTCCTTTGTCTAAGATCAGTTGACTATATTTATGTGGGTCTATTTTGGGCTCTCTGTTCTGTTACACTTATCTTTTTTTCTATTCTTTTAGCAATACCACATTCTTTGAATTACTGTAGCTTTACAGTAAGTCTTGAAGTCAGGTAGTGTTATTCCTCTGACTTTTTTTTTTCTCCTTCCATATTGAGTTGGCCATTCGAGGCCTTTTGTCTCTCCTTATGAACTTTAGAATCAGTTTGATGATATCCACAAGATGACTTGTTGATATTTTGATTGGGATTGCACTGAATCTGTAGATAAAATTCTTAATTTTAAGTTCTGTTTCTCAATCTTTTCCTTAATGGGTCGTGCTTTTTGTGTCCTATTTAAGACATTTTTGTTTACCCTAAGACCATGAAGATATCTTCCCTGACTTCTACAATGATAAAATTCAAAATTGTGATTATGCTTTTGGCGGCAGGAGTAATGACTGAGAGGCAGTACAAGGGAGGATTCTAGGGGGCTGGTTGTATATTATTTCTTATTTCTTTTTTTTTTTTTGAGTTGGAGTCTCACTCTGTCACCCAGACTGGAGTGCAGTGGCCGCTCCTGGCCACTGCAGCCTTTACCTGCTGGGCTCCGGCGATCCTTCCACTCAGCCTTCGAAGTAGCTGGAACTACAAGCGCACGCTACCACGCCTGGCTAATTTTTTTTTTTGACTTATTGTAGAGATGAGGTCTCGCCAAGTCGCTCAGGCGGGTCTCGAACCCGCGGGCTCAGGCAATCCACTCACCTCAGCCTCCCAAAGCACTGGGATTACAGGCTGAGCCACCGAGCCCGGCTGTATATTATTTCTTGATCTTCATGATGGTTGCCCTTGATGGTTTACTTTTTGCAATGTTCGTAAACCGTATACTTATACACTGTGTATGCGTGTTATGCTGTTATTAAAGTTTGAGAGAGAGAGAGAAAGAGGGAGAGAGTTCACTAAAAGGAGTCACTGACTAAAGAGATACAAGATAAAAACAAAAAACTTTGAAAGATTAGAGAAAAAAACTGTGAGCAGGTGATAAAACATCCTAAATTCTCAGTCTATATATAAGCCAAGCTTTAAGTAAGTGTATTTTAATAAAATACATTTGGTAAGTATATTTTAAGGACCAGAAACACTAATGTTGGTTAGTATAATATAATATTGAAATTATAATATAATATTAAAAACCATCAGTGCTGAGAATAAAATCAAGTTATATTCGTGATGTATTAGTGAGGCTTCATAGAAGGAGTATAGCAAGCACAGGGCCTAAAGAGAAGCAGCTAATTGCTCTCAGTATTTGGTTTTACAAATTCTTGATTAACATGTGATGGATTTTATCATTATACTGTATACATGTATCCAAATATCACACTCTACCCCATAAATATGTACATACAATCATTATGTGTCAATTAAAGTAATAACAAAAGCAAAAAAAGTGCTGCTAGCTATTATGTGGCAAGCCAACTTCTGATTTTCCATCCTCTAAAACTGAGTCATGTGGTCTCTATAAAATTATGGCTAACAAGCTCTGAGGTGGTGAGGGGTCTTTAAGACTAAAGCGGAAATGTCACAAGGGTAGGACTTAATGGTCCAGTAGACTCACCATCCAAAGCAGAAACTAGATCAACATACTAACAAGGACACAGTTAATACTAAACACTGACCCAGAAGACGGCCAGGGTCTGAGGAGTTAACCACACAGGAGATGCAGAAAGCAGTAATAGGGGTCTTGTCAGGAGTTGCCCCTTCTATGGGTGAGAATGCCAAGATGTCACCAAAGCAGGGGAGGGTCTGCCAAGGTTCTCAGCCTCAGTCTCTTTGAAGAGAAAGCCAACCAACAGCCTGTCCACACGTAAACAGGGAAGCAGGTGTGGGACTGTATGTTCCTCTGCCCTGAGACAAGCAGGAGTGCACACCTGACAGCTGGTTCTGGCAACCAGACACCAAGCTAGGAGACTCTCTCCGAGAGGAGCCCACAATGTGCAGGTGTGTGCAGGTGCCTTCTTTTGTATCTTGTGATGTCTGCCCGCTAAATGACCCCCTGTCCATTTCCTATCCTCTATCCTTAACAAGGAAGAGATTTCCAGAAAGCAAATGCAGACTCTTGGATAAATAAGAAACATTTTTTTTAAAATGAGGGCAGAGGGAACAGATAAATAGGTCTTAAAGGAGGAAGTTAAGGAAACTAAGGTAATCAGAAAGAATGAGTGAGAAAAGCAAACTGAGGAACTCCTGGGTGGCATGGCAAGGCAGACGGGAGAAAATCAGTAATGAGGATAATCCACAGATAGATAACAAAAAATTCAAGCCTGAGCACAGGAGTTTGCATTTCTAATCAGCTCATGCAACATCACATTTACAGTGTTCAACATTTCTAATATCCAAGCGTCATCACTGAGAGTCACAAATGCTATAATTCATCACATCCAGGCATGCAAAATCATCCTTTCTCTAATATTAAACATGTTTAATCACCAAAAATTTATAATAGTGCTTTAAGACTTTAATGAAAGGAAGGAATTTGATATATGATATTTACAGTAATCATAATGCTTACAAGATTTAAAGTATAATTTTTTACAGTGTTAGAACAGGAAGCCAAATTGTCCATGTTTTTAGTGCATTATTTGAAATGCTTTTGGGGAGACGCAGCATCCAGAAATTAATTAATAGTTTTCTTCTACACAATTGTCAGTGTCATCACTGGTTACTGCTACTGGCAGCCAGCTTCTTTGTTCCCTCACTCTGGTGGCAATCAGCAAATGCGATTAATAGTAACCACTTGTCCTAATAGCCAAATGCCAAATGTCATACCACATGCAGGATCATAATTATACTTTAGGAAGTGGACGGGTTCAGTTTTGTTAGCCAAGAGTTAACCACAAATTTGGAGGCCACTCGACCTAGTGCTTAGAGAACATGCCCATGAGACCTCCGCCTTGGGGATACCAGAATGTTTTTCAAGGACAGCGGTTTCATACAAAGCTATGAGCCTTTAAATTCTTTCCCCAAAGAATCGAAACCTTTTTTTTCTTTTGTCAAGCTCTAAAGTTTCTCTCTGCCTTTTCTTCTGGGATCAGTCAAATTTACACACATTCCAGCTCCACTTAAGTGGAGTTCAAGTTCCTGTCTAGGTATTTGTTTTTAACCACACGTCTCATGCTTCATAGCCCTTCATGACATGTGTTTATTTGGAAAGGTAAGTCCATGAACCAGTGCCTTCCTTATATTTTACAAGTTTTCCCTGACTCAGGGAAACAGAAGGGGGCTCTTCATCAACAGGCAGTTATGTGGGGCATGGAGAAAGGTGAGGAATGTTACCTGGATTACAGCCTGCAGTCCCTACAATAATAAAATACAGTGTCAAAGCAGAGTGACATCTGACACATCTAAGAGTTCAGACTTCCAGCCACTTCAAACTTCAATGCAGTAAGGAACACAAACACAAGTGGAACATTACAAACTAACAAATAAAAATCAAAGCCCACTTCTTTCATACCGGACGGGTAGAAACCTTGAACTCACCCAGGAGCCCTCCTCTAGCAGGTGTCCAAGACACCCCGCATGCTTTTGGTATTCTAATGTCGCCCTGGCTTCATTTGTTCCCCTACTTGGTTCCCCTTGTCCTGATTTATTTACCTAACATCAAACGAACAAATAAAAACCAAAGCCCATTTCTTTCATACAGGAAGGGTAGAAAGCTTGGACTCACCCAGGAACCCTCCTCTAGTGGGTATCTGAGACACCACACATGCATTTGGTGTTCTAACATCACCCTGGCTTCATTTGTTCCCCTACTTGGTTCCCCTTGTCCTGATTTATTTCAGTAATATTACTATTATGATTAATGATAATTATCCATTCCAATTTAGTTTTGTGCATTTTCTAAGCTACTTAAATTGTCTGTAGAATAAGATAGAATATCATTATGTTTGAACTATAGAAAATGCCCTAAATCCTCCCTTGAAGCTTGTTTACTCTTTTCTACTTACAATTTTAATAAACCCAATCATCTGATTTCACAACACACAGCAACTCAGAAGACCACAGGTGACAGAGAGAGTGGTTGTGTTTTGCTATTGTAGCCCAGCATATTAAGCCTACTTAATAGGTGTTGTTGAATGCAGCAGTAAATAAATTAATGAGTAAATTAGTAGGTGAGTAATGCCTTGAACATAACAAGGAGAAGGTAGAAATTATTTAAAAGCAAATACAAGAAACAACAGTATAACCACTTGGAATGGATGTGATCTTCTCACAGATTTCCAAAAAAAAAAAAAGCCTTCGATGGTGACAGAACTATAGTTAATATTGATGAGTATAATTATATTCTTTCAAGAAAAAGCCAAAGTATTTTGGGAAGTCTTTGTTTAAGAAGAAGGATGTGTATCATACACTTGAAAAAAAAAAAACTTTTCATGTGAAAATGACAACACTTTAAAACATAAAATTCAAGGGAGGGGTAGTTTTCAGCTTTTGAAAAATTCCCTTCTTTGGAACGTCACATTCCCTGGTCGTGCTCAATATCTGGAATGTCGATAAACTAACAATGTGAGTTCTCTGGTGGGAATGACATCTCAGGAAAAGCAATGTAGTTGGAGAATGCATTCAGAACTAGGTTCTGACTCACTCCATTGCTATGCGATGGGGAGCAATTCCAATCAACCCCAGCAGGTGCTGACACCCTAGCCAGTAGGAAAGTGCTCCTTACCAGTAGGAAAGGGAGACTTAACGGAAAGCATCCAACAGTTCACTCCATCTCTCCACCAAGCTACTGCTCCTTAAGTTTCTTAAGCTGAATGACTTACTGCAGGGGTTCCATGGCCTGTTATGAACCAGGCCGCACAGCAGGAGGAGAGCAGCAGCCAGAGTGAGCAAAGCGCATCTGTATGTACAACTGTTCCCCATCACTCGCATTACCACCTGAGCTCTGCCTTCCGTCAGACCTGCGGCTGCATTAGACCCTCATAGGAGCGTAAACTCTATTGTGAACTGTGCATGTGAGGGATCTAGGTTACACACTCTTTATGAGAATCTAATGCCTGATGATCTGAGGTGGAGCTAGTGCTGGGGAGTGACTGCAGATACAGATTAACATTAGCAATGAAGTTTGACAGCACATCCCTATTCCCACCCCCAGCCTCCCACCCCTGTCCAAGGGAAAAACTTCCAGAAACCAGGCCCTGATGCCAAAAAGTGTGTGAACTGCTGACTTACGTGTTCCTCACAGCCCATGTGCACCAAACCTTGGTTTCTGCAACATTGAGAAGAGAGAAGTTATGGGATGTATGCTCAGAATCTTTAGATGAGGGATGCTCTGTGAATGGATTCCATTACAGCAACGTTACTATCATTTGAGACTTGACTCCATGGTGATATAAGCCCCAGCCCTAGACTTCAGCAACCACAGATGCTAGATTTCCCCAGTGGCAACTCTATTTGGTCCATTTCCCACATGAGTGCAGGAAAAATCACAAAGTAGCAGCTACAGTTCAGAAGAAGTGGCAGTTTGTTACCAGGAGCCTGTTTTCCCTGGTCAGTTAAATTGAGGTGATCACAGTCAGCAGGGTGAACCCCACACTTAACATTTCTCAATTACGCTGAACAAAGATTGACTTGCTCTTTTTCTGTTTACAGAATTATGCACAACTTATTCCTGGAGCTACAGTAGGGCTACTTCAGAAGGACTCTGGAAACATTCTCCAGCTGATCATCTCGGCTTATGAAGTATGATATTTTGCAGCTGGCTGCTTGTTTGCATTTCTTTAGTGTTCAGAAGCTAAGATGTGTTTTAGGCAATTAAATGCACTCATCTGTTGGTAGAGAGATTACTTATCTAAAGAAAATACTCTCTGCATGAATGCAGTCAAAATAGACAATTTTGGTTCACATCATTTTCTGATCTTTTTCCTGACATATAGAGTGAAAGGTAGAAAAAACATAAACCTGATCATAAAGTTGAGGTTGTTTTGATAATCATAACCAATAGCAGCATTGCCACAAGCAAAATTTTAATTCCGCTGAAGAGGCTCCACGAGTCATACAATTAAGCTCTTCTTTGTCTGAAAAAAAATTGAGTTGAAATTGCCAGTGAGTAACAGAGTTATTTGAAGAGCTAACTCCACCATCTTTTTTTTTTCATGAGGGGAGTCTTACTCTGTCACCCAGGCTGTAGTGCAGATACATGCTCACAGCCACCGCAGCCTCAACTTGCTGGGCTCAGGCAATCCTACCATGTCAGCCTTCCAAGTAACTGGAACTACAGGCGCGTGCCACCATGCATGGCTAATTTTTTAGTTTATTGTAGAGATGAGATCTCACCAAGTTGCCCAGGCTAGTATTGAATCCCTGAGCTCAGGCAATCCTCTCGCCTCAGCCTCCCAGAGTGCTGGGATTACAGGCTTGAACCACTGCGCCCAGCCTACTCTACAGACTTAATGAGACTAGATCATAACTCAAACAAAAACACAAGCATTGGCTACCTACTAAAACACCAAAACCATACCAGGAACACCACTTTGTAGGTTTTCTATTTTTAGGAATCGGGGAAATTTTCCATTAGTTTTATGAGTATAAATAAAAATTTTTTTTTTTTAGAGCTGGAGTCTCACTCTGTCGCTCAGACTGGGGTACAGTGGCCGCTCCTGGCCACCGCAGCCTCAACCTGCTGGGCTCTGACGATCCTTCCGCCTCAGGCTTCCAAGTAGCTGGAACTACAGGCACGCGCTACCACACCCGGCTAATTTTTTGATTTATTTTTTATTTTTATTTTTTATTTATTTAGTTATTTTTGAGTTGGAGTCTCACTCTTTGCCCAGACTGGAGTGCAGTGGCCACTCCCGGCCACCGCAGCCTCGACCTGCTGGGCTCCGGCGATCCTTCCAGCTCAGCCTTCCGAGTAGCTGGAACTACAGGCGCGTGCTACCATGCCTGGCTAGTTTTTGATTTATTGTAGAGATGAGGTCTTGCCAAGTTGTCCATGCGGGTCTCGAACCCACGGGCTCAGGCAATCCACTCACCTCAGCCTCCCCAAGCGAGGGATTACAGGCTGAGCCACCGAGCCCAGCTGAGTATAAATAAAATTTTTTGCCTTGCCTTTGTAAATTAGTAACTGAGGACAGAAATCCTCCCTTAAAATGAGATACATTTCTGCAGGATTGCTATGTTATCTTTCATTGTTCCCATTTCATAACTCAATTAGTCAACAATGTATGGCCAGCTGTCAATTGTTTTTTATTTTGGTTCTTAAATTTCACCCCCCTTTTCTGTCTTTACTTACAAAGAAACACACACACACACACACACACACACAAACATGAAACTGAAGCCCTAAATTAGGACTGGAATGAAAAAAAGTAAATTTTTAAGCAGTTAAGCTCCGGTATTTGCTATAAACAGCAGTTACATAAGAATGAATACAATTCAAATTTTTGATGTTTTAAAATTATAAATAAATGATCCATATGTTGTATATGCCAACACTTAGAATAAACTGAACCAGTGTTTTTTAACTAAATGATGTATCAGAATCATCAGAGAAGTTTTTTAAAAACAGGCATGCCCAAATTCCTATTGCAGACATCTTTGAAGAACTTTAGGGGAAGGCAGAACTACATAATTTGAAACAAAACAAAACAAAAATCTAAATTCCCCAATTATTTGACATCACCCCATCAATTTTGAAACTCATCTGAAGGGGGAAAAAAGCATGGTATTACTCTACAAATACTTCATTTCCTCAGAGAATAACATACAGATGTGTCCATTAAAATTATAGGATAATGGGGTTTTTTTCCACTGACAGTCTTAGAATTTTCAGTTTTCTTAGCTCACATCAAAATTAATCAACATATTAGTTCATGCTTGAGATTTTTCCAGACAGGAATGCTTGTCAACAAAACACTACAAAAACATTCCTCCCTCTCACAGAGTAATTAAAGTTTTAATGTGTAGAATCACATAAAAGCACACAACAATCCTTGACTGAATTAGAACACACTCCATTAAAAAAATTTTTTTTTGTTTTGGAAACAGGGTCCCTGTCGTCCAGGCAGGAATGCAGTGGTGCAAAAATATAGCTCACCGCAGCCTCCAACTCCTGGGCTCAAGTGATCCTCTCAACTCAGCCCCATGGTAGCTGGGACTAACCAGTGCATGCCATCATGCCTGGCTATGTTTTTTGTTTTGTTTTGTTTTATAGAGATGAAGTCTTCCTATGTTGCCCAGGGTAGTCTCGAACTTCTGGCCTCAAGCCATCCTCAATGCTGTGATTATAGGTGTGAGCCACCAAGCCCAACCCAATACTTTCAACAGTGTTGGCTGCTAACATCTTTAAAGAAATTAAGCAAATTAGAAAACAGTGAATTGTCAAAACTATTTCCCCTCCAGTCTGACCAGCCCAATTTATGTCCCAGCTTGCTCTGTCAGAGATTATATCTTGCTTTATTATCCCAGATACCTCACATAACTTACAGAGTAGTTGAAATCAAGGCATTAAACATTTGAATTACATCTTGTACCTTTATTTTACTATCTCAGAAATACTAAGAAGTGTCTATTATTCTTAAATGAAACAATCTTGTACTGGAGTTATGATTGGAACTCGATAATTCACAGGGTAAAGTATGCAATAGATCTTGGCACTAGTTCAAATTATTTTTCTACTTTTTTTTTTTTTTTTTTGAGTTGGAGTCTCACTCTGTCGCCCAGTCTGGAGTGCAGTGGCCGCTCCCGGCCACCGCAGCCTCGACTCACTGGGTTCCGGTGATCCTTCCACCTCAGCCTTCCAAGTAGCTAGAACTACAGGCACGCGCTACCACGCCCAGCTGATTTTTTGATTTATTGTAGAGATGAGGTCTCGCTTGCCCAGGCGGGTCTCGAACCCGTGGGCTCAGGCAATCCACTCACCTCAGCCTCCCAAAGGAGCGGGATTACAGGCTGAGCCACCGAGCCCGGCTCTACTTTTTTTTTAAATGAATTCTAAAAAAGACTAAAATATGGAGACTGGTGGACTAAATTTCTTTCCAGTCTATAAAAAGAGAGAAAGAAAGGGATTATATTGTGGGAAAACATAAAATGCTTTTGACTGACATCTAAAGGACAGAGATAGATGCTTTGTGTTTATAAATTTGTGCTACAAATTTCAGCAGAATATCATTCTGTACTATATTTATATCTTTAAAAACTTAGATATTGAATGTGTATATTTATCTGACCATCATTTGCTGATTTCTTCCTTTCCTAATTGCGTAGTAAAAGCTACTGAGATATCTGTGATCCCAAGGATAAACTCCTCTACTGGCATTTAAATTCCAGGAGGGAATCGACTGGGTTTGTTTTGTTTTGCCTGACTTGTATGAGATGCTCAATAAATGAATGAATGAGATGATGAAAAAAACAAATAAACATGTATGTTCTATCCATGGGAAAGTTACACTAAAATATTCCTGGCCAAACTTGCAATATGACATTCGATGATATCAATGCTAAGATTTTCTTTATTTAGGTCAGATTATGTCACCCATTAGTCCTCATTACTGCTGTCACTGTAGACTTCCCGGTCACATTCCTCATTTCTCATTAGCTCCTCATCGCTGTGCCACTATCTCCAAGACTGCTCCTGTTTTAATTCTCTCTGATTTAAGTATAAACAGAGTTTGGAGGAAGGCAGGGTCATTTTGCTATACAGTTGGCTAAATTATGCTTAAGGAAAATTCGAAACTGACTATGCTTTTAAAATGCCAACAATGAAATGGGTATGTGGATTCAAAACCTTTGGTTGAACTGAAGCATAATTTAATTCATAATATTTTAAAATTTGTTTTCATTCTTTATTTTTACTACTATCATTTTGTTCGCCCAAAATACAGATTTTTATTTTGTATGTGAACAAAAAATAGAAGTAAGATGATAAGCTTCTTGGGGGGAGAAATCAGTTTGATATTATTCCCCCATACCTGACTCTATACTAAATCTACAATAGGTACTAAATAAATTCCAATATTGATTTTAAGGCATCTTTCCCCCTCATATTTTAACACCACTAAAATTGAAATCTATCTTACAATTGATTGTGAATTATAATCACTGTCTGCTAGGCAGCAGTCATGACGTAGCTTTCATTGACAATTGTGATCGCGGTCACTGCAATTCATTAAATGTATTGTTGCTACTGTAAGTGCTACATGTAATTGCCATTTTAAAATATCTTTTAAAAGCTTGTACTGTGATTCGATATTGAGATGAAAAGTTATTATGTATGTAGAAATGTACCAAAACAGAGCAGCAGGGTGTAAATTTGATATCAGTGAAGCAAGTACTTATTGTTGGAGGAATGACTGTAATTCTGTATTCCTTGCAAAGCACCAACTGGCTGGTTTATGGGAGCTAAGAAATGATGACACATGTAAAGGAAGCTGTTGTCATATTTTGTTACTGAGAAATAAGCAAAAGAATTGCCTTTCATAGCCCAAGCTCTGCAACTCAGGGCAGGAGAATTTGTCAAATCCCTCAAAATGAATAAAACAATTTTGAATCAGTGATAGATGGATAGGACTGATTCATATGATGTGCAGCTATTTTGTCACTGTTTAATTGTCATAAGACAAAGGTATATATATTGTTATTATTGTTATTTTAAAATACAGATTTAAAATTTTTATCTTAGATTTGATAAAATATAAAATGTACATGCTGATTGTTCACTCTCTTGCTTGATGACATAGTGCATTTCTTCTAACACCCAACTTAATTTTATTCATTTGTAGTTTAATAAGCACGATTCACAGTCTCTTCCTCTGGTTGTTCTTTGGGGATTGTGACTTCATATACTCTTTGCGTCTTAACAATAGGAACTGCGGTCTGAGGTGGACCTAGAAGTATTGGGAGACACAGAAGGGCTCAACTTGTCTTTTACAGCTGTTTGCAGCAACAGTACCCTCTTCCCACACCAGAAGAAATGCTCTCACATGAAGGTGGGAGACACAGTAAGTAGATGACCGAGAGACTTTCTGAGAAAACACTTGGATGGGTCAGAAGTTAGCTCTGCTCACTGAAGCTGGATTTCATTAAAGAATTTTAAAAGCGTTTTTCAAAGATTTTCTAGTAAATGCTTTTGGCAAAGCTGATTTCTGTACAGCCTTGTTTCACCTTGTGCATTTTGGGGGATGGAGGGAGAAGATAATTAGTATTTTCCTTTCCAGGCTTCCTTCAACGTGACTGTGAGCATCCCAAACTGTGAGAGAAAGAGCAGGCACATTATCATAAAGCCTGTGGGGCTGGGGGACGCCCTGGAAATACTTGTCAGTCCCGAATGCAACTGTGACTGTCAGAAAGAAGTGGAGGTGAACAGCTCCAAATGCCACCAGGGGAACGGATCCTTCCAGTGTGGGGTGTGTGCCTGCAACCCTGGCCACATGGGACCTCGCTGTGAGTGTGGCGAGGACTCTTTGAGCACAGATTCCTGCAAGGAGGCCCCAGATCATCCCTCCTGCAGCGGAAGGGGCGACTGCTACTGTGGGCAGTGCATCTGCCACTTGTCTCCCTACGGAAGCATCTACGGGCCTTACTGCCAGTGTGACAATTTTTCCTGCGTGAGGCACAAAGGGCTGCTCTGCGGAGGTAGGCTGTGTCTCAATCCTTCTTACACTATGGCTGTTCAAGTATCAGCAAGGGGCCCTGCTTTCTTTGCACCTTCCAGCTTTCTGAGCATAGTAGGTGCTCAGTGAATATTTGTTGATTAGCTTGAGATCCAGGGTAACTGAATCTGCTCGTCTATGTTTTCTAGCTCTAGCATTTACTTGGGGTGAGATTTCTGCCAACTGAACTTACACCTTGAGTATTATTTCCCTAAAAGTGTAGGTAAGAGATGAAAATACCTTCTCTCTGGTGGTCACACAGACTCCACCAAAATGCCTGTAATCTGAATTCCACTATCTTCTAGACTTTTCTGGATTAAGCTGCTAGGTCTGACAACCCTTAAATGCCCATGACTTTGGAAAAATAAAAATCTAGACTGCTTATGGAGCATGCTGCCAAAGATAAGGAGCACAAAAAATATACTAAACGGACTTTTAGGGCCTTCACTCATTCCACAAATATTTATTAAATACTTATTATGCAACAGATACTATGTTAGGCACTGGGTATTGAGTAAGTACATATGAGAAGAAGCCTATGGAAAGGATAAAGATGAAAAAAAATGCTTGGAATATCTCAAGATATTTTAGAAAAGTTTAAAATAGAAATACTGATGTTTTAGTATACTTTGTAGATGTAAAATCACTATAAGTTAAGAATATATTTATATATGACTGTTACAGAATCATTCACATATATACATATTTTTTAAGTATAATCTAGTTAGAAAAGAATTGCAAATATGCTAATGTACTTTAAAATGATATACATTTGTGTTACGATTGAAATACTGACTGCTGAATTAAGCCCCAATGTCTTCATTTTTCATACTATGTAAGCAGACAGCTCTTCAAACCAGAAAGCCATTATCTTTGTAGAAAACTAAGCAAGTTATGTTTTCAAACCACAATGTCAGGAACATATGAAAAAGAATACTTTTAGGAGGAAAAAAACCTGGGAGAAAGAATTCCAAGCTTTCTGAAAACCATTTGATACCCTTAGAAGTGTACCCACTTTTCTTTTTTTTTTTGCTGCTGCTGTTGCTACCAGAAGGTTCTTCTGAGAAAATATGCCCTTCCCTCTGCACTCCCCAGGAGAGTGAAAAATTAAGGGTTTGTGCTGATGTGGACATATTTCTCTCCCCTTTCATTTAAAGGTTTATTCCCTGATTTAATGAGTGTGTTTTCAAACCCACATCAGTCCTCTTTTCACATGCTGCAGATGGGGCACTATCTGAAGGTGACATGAAGCCAGTCAAGGCCGTTACCACATCACAGAGAAAATATATTTGGCAGAATCCCATACTGCATTTCTAATAGAAATCTTTTAATAGAATACATGTTCAAAACATTTGAAATTACCTTTCAAGAAAGTCCTAAGTGTAATCTAATAAAACATAATAGAAATACTAACACCACCTATATTTCTCCCTTTAAGTCTTAGATCAAAGAAATCTAAGTATAAATTGCTGAACTGTGTTTAGCAACAGAGCTTTCCCTCATGGTCTTTCATTTTATTTTTTACCACGCATAAGGAATAGAAATAAAAAGAGTTGACTTGATCTGTGCATTGTAGTTAGGTAGGAAGTTCTGACAATAGCGCCTCTCTTTGAATCAGATACAGTGATTGCTAAAGGAATTCTGTTTAGAAAATACAATGATTTCTTCAGCCAGACTCAGAATACTTTACCATTGCCAATTCCCTTCAACCATTACTGCTTCTCAAAAGCTATTTTTTTTAGTAACATCACCAAGGATGTTATTCTATAATCAGTAACTTTCTCTTTCAAAAGTACAAAAAAAGTAAATATGATTATTCAAATTCAGCAAGTAGTTAGGGGGTATCTATGATACATCTGGCCATGTGTTTAGTGCAGGGATAAAAATTTTGCCTGGCATTGGAGCACACACCTTGTTGTTGTTATTTGCAAATATGCTACAGCTCACAACTTGTGTCAATCTCACTTAGTTTACAACTAGTATACTCAGCAATGTGCCACTTTTTTGAAGAGCTATTATCCACAATGTTGTTCTTCATACAGCTTCTTTCATCTGTCTATAAGCCCTCAAAGATATAGGGCTCCACTGATTTCTTTTTCCTTGTCCAAATTCCATTTGTCTCTTATAGTTTGAGTCTAAGAGATGGAAACTGACAGGCAAATGACATGAAATAAAAACTTTCTGCCATTATGCATTTATAGTTATTGTCAATGGCATTCCAGAAAGATCTATCTTAATAAATCTATAGTTAATAGATCTATCTGATAAATTTTTCTTAATCTTTGGTTATGATCTTGCCTCAACATTAAACCAATATGGAGGTTTTGTTTTTATTGTTATTATTGTTGTTGTATGAACAGGTACTCTAGAATGATTTGTTGCTTGAGGATATCAATTGGCAACTTTTGTGACCCAATTGATGGCTCTGGAAGGCCAACATAGAAGAGGGTTTCTAAGTTCTAAAAGGAGCTCTTTGTGTTTTTGCCATGATGGTCCTTTTCTACTGCTTCAGGAAGGGTTTTCTAAATTTCTGCCATGTACTTTTTACATGCAATAATACATTTGGGCACTCTCAAAGCATTTGGAAATGCACGTTTCATTTAACAATATTTATAAAGCATAGTAATTTTTTCAGAATCAACTGCAATATAGAACTTCTCCTTATCATGAAAGTAAGTTCCCTTTTCTCACCATATACAATGGTGGTCTCATAAGATTATAATACTGTATTTTTGCTATACCTTTTCTATGTTTAAATACACAAATGGTTACCATTGTATTATAATTGCCTCTGGTATTCAGTACAGTAATCTGATGTACAGGTTTGTAGCCTAGGAGTAATAGGCTATACCATATAGCCTAGGTTTGTAGTTGGCTTTATTATCTAGGTTTGTTTAAGTCATTCTACAGTGTTCGCATAATGATGAAATTGCCTAATGATGAACTTCTCAGGACACAGCCTTGTCATTAAAAGATGCATAGCTGTGTGTATGTAATATATACAGAGGAAAAGGCACAGGTAAGTGACAGATAAATATATACATTTACAGGTAAATGGGTATGTGTACACACACACACACACACACACACACACACACACACAGACACACACACCAGGAGTAATCAGAATCAACTTCAAAAGCTTTAGGGGTTATCATCTGTGTTATGTGATTTTTGGCCAGTCAGAGCATTAAGTCAAGAATTCTCCTTTTCCAAGTCCCTAAAAGCTCAGTCATGAAAACAGAAAAGTAACTGGCAACTAGACCAAAGTTTACAAGAGAAAGCTAGAATTATTTCTGTACAGTGAACTTGGCAGTGTTTCCAACAAGTGGAAACTCGCCTTACTTGTGATTCATTTTCATTTGCTGTTTTTCAGTAAAAGTATAGGAATTTTAGTACTGATAGATACTTTTGCTTATAAATTCTTCCTACTGAGGCGAGGCACGGTTGCTCACACTTGTAATCCCAGCACTTTGGGTGGCTAAAGCGGGAGGATTGCTTTAGCCCAGGAGTTCAAGACCAGCCTAGGCAATATAGGTTTAAGGTCTGTTAACCTATATTAACTCTACAAAAAATTAAAATTAAAAAAATTAGCCAGGCATGGTGATACATGCCTGTTGTCCCAGCTATTCTGGAGGCTGAGGCAGAAGAATCACCTGAGCCCAGAAGGTTGAGGCTGTGGTAAACAGTGATTGTGCCATTGCACTCCAGCCTGGGTGTCAGAGTGAGATTCTAACTAAAAAAAAAATTCTTCCTACTGGATAGGTTTTAAGGATAATATTAATAACTAAAACTTACACGATGCTCACCTATGGGCCAGGCACCATTATAAACATTGTTCTACATTGTCTTAGGTAATCCTAAATTTTGCCAGAAGAGCAAAACTTGGGAGGCGCCTAAATGCACATTTCTTTTTTTGTAGAAAAGTATCAGCTGTGAGAATTCGTAAATAAATGTTATTTGTTGGAATACCTATTTTAGTATCTTGGGCATGGCAGGCACCCAAAAACTATTATGGAAAGAACACACAAGCCCATTATCTTAAATACTTTATTTATCATTTTGGAGTATTTCATACATCATTACATGGCCAGATCCAAAAGGGCGCTTAGAATTAGATAAGATACGTGTCTGCGGTAAGTGTCCACGTGCCTCCTTTTTCAACTGCCTTTGCCCCATTCCTCAGCGACATCACTCCCGTTCCCCTCCTGCCTCTCAATCTCTTCTGTAGGATCTTTTTCTCTGATCACGTTTTAAATGCTGATGCTCTCCAGAACTTTATTCATTCTACCTGCCTAAATGACCTGATCCATGACAGCTTCAACTACCCGATGGATCCCTGATGGATCCCAAACCCCAAACTTCATGCCCTTACATATTCAACCAGCTACTAGGATGTCCCACAGACCGCTTAAGCTCCACAAGTTCAAAAATGAACTTATATCTCTCCCACCCAAAGCTATTCCCCCTCTTCTGCTTCAGAATCAACTAATCATTCAACAACCGAGCACTACTCTGTGCTGGGCATTGACGATAGGCAGTGACCACAAGCTAGCTTCTGTTTCAGGTTAGTGAAAAGCCACATCATCCACCTCGCTGCCCAGTCTGGTCACCTGCGGCGGACTCCATCCCTCTCTCCCTTCCCTCACCCTCTACCTGGCGCCAGTCACACCCACACCCTGAGCGCGCCATCCTGGCATTATATTTCCTTTCCTCTCCACTCCCTGTGGCGCTGTTGTGTTTTAGTGTCTCATTGTCTTGCCTCTCCTCCTTTAAGAAACTCCTCACTGGTTTTTCTGCCTCTAGTTTGAGCCTCACTACTGATGCCAGAAAAGTTCTAGACATGTATCTATCTGTTCAGGTCTCTCCCCTACTTAAAATTTCTTAACTTTCAGGCTAAACTCTTCCTTTAGCCCACAAGCCTTTCCATGGTCTGATTTCTGACTTTTTTTGTTGCCTTTCCCATCCACCCCTGTTGCCACTCTCTGTATGTACCTTTGGCTCTGTCCATAGGAAACTCCCGTGGGTCTCAGGCAGGTCACAGGATTCAACACTTTAGTCATTTACCTGTGCCTTTACCTCTATCTGAAATTCATAAAACCCTCTTCTTCTACCTTCTATCTTTATCTTTCATACTTAGCTCAAGTATCACTTCCTTGGGAAACCTCCTCAAATCTCTGGTTTAATTTGGAAACTTATTTCCTGTGTATATTGTACTTATTGTATCAGTACTTATTGGCTTGCCTTATTTAATTTTATATCCTCATACCTAATACATCTATAGCATGTAGTATATGCTCAATTAAAGTGTGTTCAATAATGAATTTGTTGAGTCCTCACTGTATGCCTATGAGACATCTAACTAGTGACTGCAAAATGAGGAGATGTGTATATTATCTCATCTGGCCACAAGCATTGGAAGTAGATTTTATTCCTTCTGTTTTATATATGAGGCTTTCATGATCACTCTGCTTGAGTGCTATAGAGGGGCAGTCTTTAACCCAGGTCTATCTTGCCTCTTTATTCTATGGCACTTTAACTGAAAGCAAAAAATGAAGGAAAAGAAAAACCCAATAAATATATATATGCATACTGACACACATACACACACACACACACACACACACACATATACACATACACACACACACCCCGCAAGTAACTATTATGGCTTTCTGAATTCTCTCATTTTAGCTGGTTGAAAGTTCTGTTTGATATGACATCAAGCAATCAAATGGCTCTTCGCTGGGAGAATAGATGGATTAATAAACACGGCAGGACACATTTGATAGAATATACCTATAATCATACCCCCCCCCACACACACATCCTTTTTTCCCACTCTTCTGAATGGTGCTTAAAGACAAAGAGAAAAGATGACCCTCACCTCCCAAATTCACAAGTGGTTTTGGCGGTGAGAAACATCAAGCATTTTTTTTTACAGATAATGGTGACTGTGACTGCGGCGAGTGCATGTGCAGGAGCGGCTGGACTGGCGAGTACTGCAACTGCACCACCAGCACGGACTCGTGCATCTCAGAAGACGGAGTGCTCTGCAGTGGGCGAGGGGACTGCGTTTGTGGCAAGTGTGTTTGCACGAACCCTGGAGCCTCGGGACCAACCTGTGAACGATGTCCTACCTGTGGTGACCCCTGTAACTCTAAACGGTAATGTCTCTACTTTCCTCTGTCCCTTTTATGGATAGGTTTCATGGTGATCAAAGTACAATGACATTTTGTAAACTCAGACCTCAGATTGTGTTTGCGGGGTTTAGTCTCTGTGCATCCATCAAAACACACAAACCCACAGGGCCTCTGTGATCCTCGGCCTGGAACCTCAGTCTCTCACTTGCCTCTCTCAGTCCTGATTATCCAGAATCACAATGTCACTTTTCTGCTAAGAGACTAGCATGGGGAAGTTGAGCTGATGTCCCACACTGATAACATCAGATCACCTCTCCCTTACAATACCAGCCACACATAGGAATGCCCTAGAGGTAGATGGAAGACACCCACACGCAGTCAGTACCTTTTCAGGGGAAACAGACAAGCTTCTTTCTTATCTAGAAGTTTATAGCCTGACCTTACTAATTCATTCCTGAATAGACTCATGAAGGCAGAGACAGAAAGACAATCTTAGTTTTCAATTCCTTCCCTCTTTACCGCCCATGCTTTTCAGCACCTCTCTTTGGTTGTCATTATACACAGCTATTGTGTGTTTGATTTTCCTTTATACCATATGAACAATAACAGCAACAACTTCACATTTTCTTAATGAAACTGGGGCAAAATTTGCAGGTCAAGTAAAGCAAGTCTCCAGAATGACTGTCATAAGATTACAGTATATAACGCATTATGTAGCAAATGCACTTAAGCGGTTCAGATTTTCATTAATTCTGGTACCCAAAATAGTGACAATTTGCATTTCTGACGTAAACAGAATGAGAAAATCAATTTTTCACCTAGTGGTTACTCACCATTCAGGCGTCAAAACTCTGTCACTGTTCCTGACAAACTAAGACATATACCAGGAGAAGCCTGGGAATATGGTTAGAATTATTTGAATAGAATTTAATGTAAAATGTCCTTTCAAGATACTTCTGGTCTGACGCAATGAGAGGCTGAAGGGGCAGGATTGCTTGAGTTCAGAAGTTTGAGACCAGCCTGGATAACATAGCAAGGCCTCGTCTCTAAAAATAATAATAATACCATTTTAAAAATCAGAAAACTTGTTTCTTGTATTACTTTTCTATTTAATTTTCTCTATAAACATGATTCAATTAAATCTAATTTATAAAATAAGAAATCAACAAAGTAGTTTAGGGAATCAGGTAGAGTGCTCTCCTTGGTGTTTATGTTAATTTTGAGACATCTGTTTTCCCATTTGTCCATGCATGTATTTATTTATCAAACAAATATCAAGTACCTACTATAAGGCAAGAATCGTGTTAGACTACAGGCAATACAGTGAATACTGAAGCAGTTATAGTTCCTGCTTTCACAGGTGCTTAGAATCTAGTGGGAAAAACAGACATTTTTAAAAGTGATTACAATGCTCTCTGGGCTGACAGTTACTACAGGTGATACAGAACTACATGGCAGGGGACAGGGCTACCAGACTGGCTGGTACAGTCATTAAGTGAGATACACAAAGGGGTAGAGATCTTAGAAGCTGCCACAGTGTCCATCAGGCCCCTTCAGAGTCACTAAATAAATACAGATTGCCAAAAAAAAAATGTATACACATTTTAAGAAAGGAAAAAAAAACTGTATTAAAATTGTAATACTGCACTGGTGATGCTAGGATTCATTTGATTAACATCATCTTTTGAGTAAACGTCATATTACACATTGCTACAATAATTCAATTCAACTTCAAAGAGTAATACATAAATGACACCTCTTAAAAACTGTAGACATTTTTTGGCCAGGCACGGTGGCTCACGCTTGTAATCCCAGCACTTTGGAGGCAGAGACAAGAGGATTGCCTGAGTCCACAGGTTTGAGAGCAGCCTGGGGATCTTGGCGAGACCTCATCTCTACAATAAATCAAAAAAAGTAGCTGGGCGTGGTGGCACGTGCCTGTGGTTCCACCTACTTGGAAGCCTGAGGCAAAGGATCACCTGATCCCAGCAGGGCGAGGCTATGGTGGCCATGAGCATGCCACTGCACCCCAGCCTGGGCAACAGAGTGAGACTCTGACTCAAAAAAAAAAAAAAAAAAAAGCATATACATTTTGTGTCATCCCCCGCCCCATATATAATCTAGATAAATGCAATCTATTTGCAATGCTGAAGCAACTTCATACGAAAACCTTCATCCCCACTGTCACACAGGTTGCCCTTCCTTTAGAGGAATTTCAAGGCTCCCACTGCAAGAGAATTGACTGGTCTAATTCAGCGAAGGCTTGCCTAAGGAAGTGCAGTTTCACCTGAGATTTCCTGAGGCATAGGTGGGCGTGGGTTGTTTCAAGCACTGAGAAGGGCGTATATTTCCATAGCCAGGGGAGAAAGAGGCAGCATGACATGTGTCCACAGACAAAAACAAAAAACAAAAACAAAAATTTCTGTTTGGGGTTACTCCAATTACAATCTATTTGTAAAATGATTTTTCACATGAGATTAATTCAGTGTCTAAATTTTACTTTGCTCTATAGACACTTCTAGAGCAGCTTAATTTTTGGTCTATGTTCTTGGAAATACACTTTCTTTTCTTTTTTTCTTTATTTTAAAGATATGGGGTATAATTCAGGGTTCAGTATACAAGTGTTCATTATGCAAGTATGCTTGTTGATGAGGTGTGGCCCCCCCACCCCCCAACAGTTTCCACTACTGCCAATCCCTTTCTTATAGTATTATGATAGTTACTCAAGGTCCGCTTATGAGTGAGAACATATGGTACTCTGTTCTTTGTTTCTGTGATAGATCACTGAGTATGATAGACTAAATCCATCCAAGTTGCTGCAAAGTCCACATGTTTGTGCTTCTTTATGACTGCATAATATTTCATTGTAGGCGGGTCTTGGTGGCTCAGTCTGTAATCCCAGCACTTTGGGAAGCTGAGGCGAGTGGATTGCCTGAGCCCGCCGGTTCGAGACCCGCCCGGGCAACTTAGTGAGACCTCGTCTCTACAATAAGTAAAAAATTAGCCAGGCATGGTAGCACGAGCTTGTAGTTCCAGCTACTTGGAAGGCTGAAACGGAAGGATCCCCAGAGCCCAGCAAGTCGAAGTTGCAGTGGCCAGGAGCTTGCAACTGGCCTCCAACCTGGGTGACAGAGTGAGACTCCAACTCAAAAAAAAAAAAAAATTTTCATTGTGTATATGCACCACATTTTTAAAATCCAGTCCAGCTTCTATGGGCAGCATGGTTGGTTCCATGTTTTTGCTATTGTGACTAGAACTGCAACAAACATGCATGTGCGGGTATCTTTTTGGTAGAACGTCTTGAGTTCCTCCAGGTGTATTCCCAATAGAGGGATTGCTGGGTCATATGGAAGGTCAATTTCTAGTTCTTTCAGAAATTGCCACACTGTCTTCCAAAGAGGTTGCACTAGTTTGCATTCCCACCAGCAGTGTAGAAGCGGAAATACACTTTCTTTAAGTAGTGATCTTTCATTTAAAAGCCCATATTAACGAGGAACCAGG
>CAUYQG010123387.1:0-10656 GCA_963574415.1 Tarsius wallacei | reverse complement strand
GCACACCTTCCAGCAGGGACTGATTCGCTCCTTATGTGATTGTCTCCATAGAACTGATTCAATGTCTGTTTTTCTTAGCACTGGGGTCTTTCTCCTACAGTCCAGCTTAATAAGATAGTGTTTGGCTCTGGGACTTGGTAGGGCAGAGTCCATGTACTCTTTTGGTTCCTGCTGTTCTGTTTTTTGTTTGTTTTGTTGAGATATAATTCACATATCGTAACACTTACCCTTTAAAATGTACAATTCAGTAGTTTTTTGTATATTCGCAGAGTTGTGCAAGCATCGCTACTATCTAATTTCAGAACATTTTCATCACCCTCAAAATAAGCCCTATGTTCATCAGCAGTCTTTCCTCCATGCCCTCAACCTCCCAGGTTCTATAAAACTGGCAAAATGAGAATTTGATGCGATCCCAATGAGAAGGGGAAATTATGCAGGAGCCTGTGAGCTGCTTTGCCCACCCAGGCCCTGTCCCTCATGTTTCGCCATCCCAGCACCAAATAGATGCTTTATAAATGGGGACTACAGTTGGTTCAATTCTTTCTTGTTCATTTTTATTTTTTAAGCAGGGAGTAAAAACAAGCCCAGAACCCAGATCTGCCACTGGTCAGTTGTGCGCCATTGAGTAAGTTACTTAAAACGCAGATAACCACAGTGCATTGGGCCGATGGGAGGGTTAAATGAGATATGCATGTAAGCACTTGGAACACTACCCAGAAAAGAATGAACATTCAACAACCACTAGCTGGTATCATTCTGAATGTGTCTAATACTCTATCTGAGCTCTGTTCTGTTACACTAGCATTGAGGACAGGGGCTCTCTGGGATACCAAAGACTCTGTCCAGCACCCTCAGACACTAATTCCTGACAGAAGTCACCCAATGGGCACACACCAGCATCCCAGACCCCCTTAAGAGTGCAGATGGAGACGGACATAGAGAGTGACTTGGCTTTCCACCTCCCTCCTCCTGCCCTCAAGATGCTTCACTGACACAGTTTGTACCTTTTCCACAAGAAAGAACAATCAATTTTTTGTACATGGATCAGAATGAAAGCATGGAGGATGGTTAGCCAAGAAACAGGTCAGACCCAAAGTGCACAGGTGGCTGGGTGAGCTCGGGCAAGGGAAGGTGGTTTCAGCAGAGTGTGGGTTAACCCAGGACAGGGGGAGTCTGGTTCCAGGTGAGGCCAGGACTCCAGGGGTAAGGCCCAATCCTCAAAGGAACTCAGCAGGGATTTAGGCAGGAATCAAGTCAGTGGAACTGAAAGTCAGCCAGGTCATGACATCAGCCCACTCAAGAGTGGTTTGGGACAGGTGCTGTGTTTTTGTTTTGTTTTGTTTTTCATTTAATCAGACTATGTCTGGGCACATCGACTTGACCAACTTGGAGGCACTGTTCACATTTGTTAAGTGAACAGAGAGAATGATTGTCCTTTCCAAATCCTCTGGGCTTAATTCATCATGGTTAGAACTACTTTATCCTACGCCCTGTGCTCGAGTCATTACAGAGAGCAGGACACAAAATAATTAGCAGCCAGGATCTTCAGGGTCTTCATGTCTGATAAAGACTACAGGTTAGGTGGTTCAAATCAAAGGGCGACCAGGGGAAGAAGGAGCACATTAATTACTTGTCGTAACACTTGGACTCCCTTCCCCTTATACAATTTACCTGCTAATTAGAGCTTAATGAGCAATATCCATTTTCTTAGCTTCTCATTCTAGCCAGGCATGACCACCCGTGCATTTAAAGGCTGTCCCTTTTATTAATCAATGTCACAGCTTCTGATGTAACAAACAAGCCCTCTACCATTTGCTCTAGGAGTTCTGTTTCAGCGCCCCCTACTGCAGGATATCTGCCATGGGTACCCATCAGGGTCCAAACCAGTCCTCTTTCTCCCCAGCAGGTCTGCTCAGCCCCTAATAGCTAACATGGACATATATGTGATTCCTAGATGTCAGACGCCGATCTGAGTGCTTTGCTCATATATTCTCACTGAATTTTGACCACAGCCCTATAGATAGAGATAGACACAATTATTATTGCTGCTTTGCAGATGAAGAAACTAAGACCCAGAGAGGTTAGGTCACTTGCCCCAGGTCACCAAGATAACAAGCGGTAGAGCCAGAAGTCTAACCTGGGCAGTCTGGTGTCAGAGTCTGTGCCCTAACCACTATGGCTCACTGCCTATGTGTAGGCTACACCCTGTTCCTGGCTCAAATTTAGTGCATGTCAGACCCACTGAGTGTGCTTAGGGAAAATATAGCTTTCTAGGCCTGCCCTTAGAGATTCTGATTTTGTGGGTATGGAGTGGTTCCCTGGAATCTGCATGTTTCCCAAGTGTCTTAGGTGATTCTGGTACAAGTAGCCCAGGGACCCCTTTTAGAGAAACCGTGTTCTTAACTCAGCCCAGTTCCTTTCCCTGCTCCTGAGGATGGGCTGATGTCCTGCTGGAACTTTACATGCTTGTTCTAGTTCATAAGACCTTGTTTCAGTTCTTAGACTTAAACTCCACCCTGTATTGTGATTCTGGCAATGGGGTTCCCAGCCCAATACCTGATAATAACCTTCTCAACTCCCTGGAAACAGGGCAACCGGGCCCTCCCAGAGATCAGAGACCTGACCATGGCCTCCTTCCTGCTGCCAGACTCACCCCATTGGGTTGAGTAGGGTTGCCCAATTTAGCAAAGAAAAATACAGGATGCCCAGTTTGAATCCCAAGTATGATCTTAATAAAAGTCTGTTCCATGCAATATTTGGATGTACTTATACTGAAAGTCACCCGTTGTTTGCCAGAAATGTCAACGTAACCAGGCCCCAGTATCTGATCTGGCAGCCTTATGACACAAGGCCACCCATGACTGATCCTAAAATACAGGATGCCCCATTTGAATCCCAAGTATGATCTTAATAAAAGTCTGTTCCATGCAATATTTGGATGTACTTATACTGAAAGTCACCCGTTGTTTGCCAGAAATGTCAATGTAACCAGGCCCCAGTATCTGATCTGGCAGCCTTATGACACAAGGCCACGCATGACTGATCCTAAATGAGTCAAGTCAGAGGACCTGGATGGGTTGGTTAAAGGGATTATCTTTTTTTCCTTTCACCCCTGCCCCCTAACAAGGAGCTTAGTCAACTCTGGGGAGCGGGAACTATTGATTCAGGATTGAAGGGGCCCAGTTCTCTCTCTGGCTGTCACCTTGCCATCTTGCCTCCGGCAAATATTGGTTGGCATGTCTCCTACCCACTTTGGCCAGCCTCCTCTATCTGCTCAGGGGATTCATGGCCCTTCCTTAAATATATACTTACCTCCTGTTTGCTGCAGGAATACAGCACCATAGAGCTTCCCCTGGTGTTTGAGGCACATCTGCTTCTGTGTTTTATCTGGGCTCATATTTGAAACCACTGTGTGATTTTTATTCATGCCATCTATAGGTATGGTGGTTCTCTTTCAGAACCTCTTTCAGCTGCCCTGGAAAACTTAGCTTTTGGGGTCCTTCCCAGGACCTTGAAAATGAATTTTGTGTATCTCATGTAACGTATCTTCTGAACCAGATCATCGCAAGGCTGTCTCCAAATGCAGTGAACATCTGTCTAGCTATTTTCACATGAGGTTGTAACCAACGGGCAGTCAGAAAAAAATATTTTTATTGAAATAGCTTTGTCACCTTAGCCAGAGGATCCAGACTGTCTTGTATGACATCTTTATCCATCCCAGGCAGAGGGAAGCCCGGGAGCAAAAGGTGGGGGACGTGAGTACTTGGAGGCCCCGAGGGGGAGAGGTGGCTGCCTGGAATATTAAAGAAGGAAAGGGACAGATTGCAATGAAGCCTGTTGGCAGGGCCATTCATTTGGCTGTAGTGTCACTAAAGGAAATCATTGGAGCTTTCTGTGACAGGATACAAATGAGGAAACAATCCCACACTAACCCAGGTCAAAGACTCCCAAGACCTCACTTTTTTTTTTTCCTTGTTGAGGCCAGAGTCCATAGGCAAGACTTAACGCCCCAGGGAATTCGACTGAGCAGATATTGTTATTCCAGGGACACTGGGCTCATACTGAGCCCCATTTGGGGGCTGTCTTTGGGACTTGGTATTGAAAGGTTATAGCCTGGTAAGTCAGGAAGTATCCCCCAGTCTCTCGGAAGAATTGTGTAAGAAGACTAAATATTTGGTGCAACTTGCCAATGAAATACATCTGTTTTAGAGGTTTTTAATAGAATATTTTAATGACTAATTATAATTCTTTAATGATTATGATACTATACAGGTTTCTATTTAAATTTTCTTTGAGTTATATATACCTTTTTTTTTTTTTGAGTCAGTGTTTCACTCTATCACCCAGGCTGGAGTGTAGTGGTACAATAACAGCCCACCACAGCCCCTAACTCCTGGGCTCAAGTGATCCTCCTGCATCAGCCTCCTGAGTAGCTGGGACTACAGGCATGTGCTACCATGCCTGGCTAATTTTTCATAATTTTTTGTAGAGATGAAGTTTCCCTGTATTGCTCATGTTGGTCTCAAACTCCTAACCTCAAGCAATCCTCTGCCTCCCAAAGTGCTGGATTACAAGCGTGAGCCACCGTGTTCAGCCCCTACATTTTTTATTGAGGCAAAATATACATTACATAAAATTTACTGTTTTAACCATTTTTAAGTGTACAGTCCAGTGGCATTAAGTACATTCTCAGTGTTGTGCGTCCATCACCACCATCCATCTCCAGAACATGTTTCATCTTCCCAAACTGAAACTCTATACTCATTAAGTAATAACTCCCCATTTCTCCCTCCCCCGCCTCCTGGAAACAGCTATTCAACTTTCTTTGTCTATGAATTTACCTGTTGTGTATATTGCATATAAATGGAATCATACAACATGTGGTCTTTGTGTCTGCCTTCTTTCAATTAGCATAATATCTGTTCTTAGTTTATTGAGTGTTTTTATCATGACAGGGTCTTGAATTTTGTCAAGTGTTTTTTTCTACATCAATTGAGATGACCATGTGGGGTCTTTTTCTTCATTCTGTTAATATGGTGTATTCCACTGATTGACTTTTGTATGTTGACCCACCCTTGCATTCCAGGAATGAAGCCCGCTTGGTCATAGTGTATAACCATTTTACTGTGCTGTTGAATTTGGTTTGCTAGAATTTTGATTATCATTTTGGAATCAATTTTTATAAGGGATGTTGGTCTGTAGT
This sequence comes from Tarsius wallacei, assembly GCA_963574415.1. Lineage (NCBI taxonomy): Eukaryota > Metazoa > Chordata > Mammalia > Primates > Tarsiidae > Tarsius > Tarsius wallacei. Next base: position 5,453 of record CAUYQG010123387.1, on the reverse strand, counting down.
TTTCTTGTCGTGTTTTTGTCTGGCTTGGTTATTAGGGCAATGCTGGCTTCATAAAATGAGTTCAGAAGTGTTCCCTCCTCTTTTATTTTTTAGAAGAGTTTGAGGAGGATTGGTGTTAATTCTCCTTTAAATGTTTGGTGGAATTCACCATTAAAATCATGTGGCCTGGGTATCTCTCCTCATAGAAAATGAGATGGATTGGTCCTACCCAACTTTCTTCATTGGATGATTCTTATTTTTTATTTTTAAACAAATAAGGTATTTTATTGTGGTAAAATATACATAATGCAAAATTTACCATTCTAATCATTTTAAAGCGTACAATTCTGTGGCATTAATTAAATTCACAATGTTTTACAGCTATCATCACTGTGTTTTTTTTTCTTTATTTTATTGTAAAGATGTGGGGCACAAGTCAGGATTAGGTACATAAGTAGTCTACGTGCAGGTGAAGTTTGGGCCTCCCACTGGTCATCACTTCCCCTGGTTTACAATCAGGTACCCTTAGTGATGTCACGTGACCCCTCTCCCTCCCCTGACAGTGTCCCACTACTACAGATCTTCTCCCATAGTATTGTGATAGATGTTCAGGACCCACTTAAGAGTGAGAACGTGTGGTGTTCAGTTCTTTGCTTCTGTGATAGATCACTGAGCAGGAAGGACTGTAAATCCATCTAAGTTGCTGCAAAGTCTAAATTTTGTGTTGGACGATTTTTAACTACTGAGTCAATCAACTCTTCTTGCAGTCACTTGAAAGGGGGACACGTTTACTTCTGTTTTACTCTTTCCTTAAGGTTACAACTTTTGGGGGTTTCAGTTTATTACCAAGGAAGTTCTCCTATTAGACTCTTCACAATTGTCCAGCCTGGTCTTTGACTTCTGAACTACTTGCCCCATGAGGATGTAAATCCCTAAGTTCTAATTTGCCAGGATCAGCAAATATCCTCAAAACAAAGAACTTATTCCATTAATTTGTGTGAGTTACCATGTTTCCTTAGATTTAAGACTTGTAATTTCATTCTGTGTTGTCAGATCTTTTATGCTTCTAAGATTTTTAAAACACGTATTTTAACTTCTTTGGTTGTTTTCGGCAAATGACTTGGTCCAACTAACCTAGCCTGCAATATTTCTGAAATTGGAAGTCTTCAATCCATGTCATTTTCTGTGGAGAGAGCCCTTCCCACCGCAGAATAGATACCTATAACCTGGTCTTTGACTTCTGAACTACTTGCCCCATGAGACTGCAAACCCCAAAACAAAGAACTTATTCTATTAACTTGTGTGGGTTACAATTCCTCACACTCTCTGCAGCCTCACATCTCTTTTGTCCTCTGGATCTCCAAGCCCTCATTGTTTCGAAGTTCTTCCACAAAACTGGCCTTCTCCTTAACAGTGTCTCTGTCTTCATATACTCCAGAGGACAGCTTTTTTCACTCTGATTTGTCACCACTCTTTCGTCTGCATTATGCCCTGCAGACAGTCACTGAACTATCTCATGCTTTCATTGTTATTGCTGATTTACACTTTTTTCCCCCTTTTATTGTTTTTAGTGATGTCTCAGTAGGGCTCAAAGCTAAACAGGTGTGCTCAGTCTAGCATCTTTAAATGGTAGTTCTGATAAGTTTTTACAAGGAAATAAAACACTGTAATTCTTAGTGTTTCTAAAGTTTTAAATTACATATACTAAAGAAAAAAATGACTCAGCTACAAAAGAATGCAAGTTTTTAAGTATTTTTTAAATGACTGTTCTCATATAAACCAAATGGCCTGTTTTCAGCCTCTAGTATGTTAATGCCTGATCCAATACATCATCTGCTATCCCTCACTGCCAATTAAAATATGAGAGGCAGAGACTGGGAGAAAAGGGAGTGTTTAAATTCTCTAACCAAGTTATAGGGAGACAGGTGGGCATCATTGCCCCCCCCAAAAAAAAGCCTGCTGAAAGCAACACAAATTCATTCCAAAAATTCCCAAAATTCATAGCCCTTCACTCACCCTGAGTTTGAAGTCTACGTGCAGTTTTAAGATGACTTAAGATTCACATTAACAATTTTTGAGAAGGGACCACTAATGTGACACAAAGCTTCCTGACCATGTTGACGTTTTAGGTAATATTTGGGAATTTACAGTATGTTCTCTTACAGTTCTTTTAGATGGAGGGGCGGATAATTGCAATATTTGCAAGGAAGGGAAGATCATGACATTTAAGATGATAACTTTAAATTGTTTTAAATCATAATTGCAACAATCTCTTATTCTCAGAGCCCTGGTCTATAACAGTCTGCTGTCCTTGTATTACTCCAAGCTTTCAGACACACTCCTGTCAGCCCTGGACTGCTCTTCTAATTATTAGGTGGTCTGGCTTGCCATCTATTTTTTTCTTCAGCACCAGCGATGGCTTACTAGATAAGATTGGCCAGTCAGACAAGGCTGTACTGTGGGAAAAGCGGGAGAAGGGAAGGCCTAGGGAATAAGAAAACAGCTTTTACATTTAGTCCAACTCTGCTACAAAAGAATGCAAGTTATTAAGTATTTTTCAAATGACTGTTCTCGTATAACCCAAATGGCCTGTTTTCAGCCTCTTTACTCTTCAATCTATTATCTCCTGGTTTTTGGCTTCACCATTCGATGGATATTTTCCATCTCTCATCTTCCTTGACACCTCCCCTGTATTTGATACAATTAACCATTGCCTTCTTGAAACACCTGACATCACATCCTCTTGACCCTCTGCTCACCGCTCTGGCCATTTGTTTGCTGAGTTTTTCTCCCTAACCAACATGTACATGGCCCCTGAACACAGGCTTAAAGAGCCTGGACTCTATTTCTCACTCTATGCAGTTTGAACAATGACTTTCACTCTTTGGACTTCAGTATGACTTCTGGAAGTATTTCCAGCTCTAAGTTTTTCATAGATTTGAAGACCCTTCCAGGAATGAAAATGACAGAAAACCATTTCTATGAAAGCTTAGCAGGACCACACAAGTTCCAGCCAACAATATTACATGCTGTGTTCTGGAGACGAGACTCCTTGAGAGGAACAAATGTCCTTTGGGGCTCAGTAGCACTTTCATCTGGCTTTGGATGGGATAATGTGGGATCAAAAATTTTTTTTTTCTAGTGCCCCATCCTGGGTGGGACTATAGGTTTAGGCAAAAGTACTTAGTAATCTTACCTGGGGCTATGTCAACAAGCAGATTAGCAAAAGAATCGCAGTATCAATTCCCTCTTTGACACTCAGTGGGATACCCTGTTTGACACAGAGCTATATTAAGAAGGCCAAGTGGAAAAATCAATCTCCAGCAAATGAATCCTGTATCTTCAATACTCTGAGAATTATGGGATCCTTCCTTTTATAATTTAGTACTTTATATGGCAAGCAAAATCAAATCACCATGAAATTTTGATGGTGAGGGGAAATAAATTATTAATAGCTCTTTTCCCCAGTCTTTTTTTTTTTTTTTTCTTCCTGTAGTAAAGTGTCTGAAGTTCTCAGATTCATTGGCATTTTTCACTGGCTGAATTTTCTTTTGTGATATGATTGTTTGGGAAGAGTAAACTTTAGTTTACTGTAAGTTTATGCTTGGATGGGGGAAAAGGCATTTTGCTCATCTCTGGTCATGCTTGTTCAGGAGGAATTGAGAGGAAACATACTGTAACATCCCCAGGATGGCGTAAGCTTTATTTCGAACCCAGCACTGGCCAACAGAACTTTCTATCTCCAACATGGCAGCCGCTCACTACATGTAGCTATTGAACACTTGAAATGTGGTCAGTGAAACTGAGGAGGTGATATTTTTATTGTACTTAATTTTTAATTAATCCCAACTTAGATTTAAATAGCCATGTGTGGCTGCTGGCTACAGAAGTGGCCTGCTTGTGCTAGAAAACAGGCTTTCGTTTTTTCTTCCACACAATCTTGGAGTTGGGACGCATGTGAGAGTGAGGCAGGTGGTTACAAAAAGTCCTCTTGGTTCTAAAGACTTCCCTGCGTTTTGCCACCACTGCCACCCCCTCAGAGAAGAGTCTCAAAAAATATCCTCCGAATAATATGAAACCAAAGAGGAAGTCAGAATGGCAGAATGGCCTGGTTGGTAGAACAAGACAAGACTCCCAAGTCCAGATTCACCCCTAACATTTGTGGGGCCCAGAGCAAGAGAAGAAATGGAGGGCTACGCACTCTGAGTAGAAATATTTAAGTTTTGAATGAAGCTGACAAGGTGTTACATATAAATATGCTCTATCCTCCTAGTTGTATAATTATGACTAGAAGGGAAGGTCCAAACATAAAAATCTTAGATTTGGTTGAGCACGGTGGCTCACATTTGCAATCTCAGCACTTTGTGAGGTGAAAGATCCCTTGAGTCCAGAAGATCAAGGCCAGCCTGGGCAACATGGCAAGACTCCATCTCTACAAAATTAAAAAATAAAAAATTTGCTGCACACTGTGGCACATGCCTGTAGCTTTGTATCACTTGAGCCCAGGAACTGGAAGCCACAGTGAACCATGTTTGCACCACTGCACTCTAGCCTGGGTGACAGAGTAAGACCATGTCCCAAAAAATATATTATAATAATAATAATACATAAAATTCTTAGACTCCTCAAAGTTTTACACTGGAACTTGATGGTATGGATAAAGTCAATCCCCGACTCCTGGCTTGAGGCAGCTCCCTTTCTCTTTCCACTCCCACTCCATCCACCCCTGCCAGGGGCTTCCTTCACATGCTTGTGGACACATGAGCATGTATATCCATAGTTTGTTCACACTCCCCACAAACAGCCACCTCTTGGGACTAGGGCTGCACGCATCTGTGGCTCAGTCCAGGCTCAGGAAGATGTACATCAAGGCAGACTAGGGACTGTTTGGGCAGGGAATTCTTCAATCCTAAGTGGCTGGAATGTAGTCTAGAAGTGGGGGGGGTATCAACTCTGACCTTGTCCTTGTCATGGGTCATCTCACTCACTTTAATAGGTATTGCTCTGGCCCTCCTCCAGCCATGTCACTCCTTATTTTATTTTATTTTTTATTACTTTGTCTTGAGTCGGAGTCTCACTCTGTCGCCCAGGCTGGAGTGCAGGGGCTTGCTAACAGCCACCACAGCCTCAATCTGCTGGGGCTCAGGTCACCTTTCTGCCTCAGCCTTCCAAGTAGCTGGAGCTACAGGGGTATGCCACCACACTCAGCTAACTTTTTTGATTTCTTGTAGTTGCCCAGGCTGGTCTCGAACCCTTGGACTCAGGCAATCCTCTTACCTCCGCCTCCCAAAGTGCTGGGATGACAGATATGAGCCACCAAGCCCAGCTGCCTGGGCAGGGACCAGGGCAACGACTTCTCTTACTTAGTGATAAGGACAGTTCTACTCGAGTCTAAGACCATGAAGAGTTTTGACAAGCTTACCTTAAGTCAGATATGGCCTCCACACCGTGCTATGGAAGAACTAGGCTTTTGG
>CAUYQG010123379.1:0-11598 GCA_963574415.1 Tarsius wallacei | reverse complement strand
TATGAACAGACACTTCTCAAAAGAAGACATACGAGTGGCCAACAGATACATAAAGAAATGTTCAACCTAACTAGTCATCAAGGAGATGCAAATTAAAATTACATTGAGATACCGCCTAACTCCAGTCAGAATGGCCATTATCAATAACTCAAAAAATAACAGATGCTGTAGAGGATGTAGCGAAAAGGGAACACTTCTACACTGTTGGTGGGAGTGTAAACTAGTGCAGACTCTGTGGAAATCAGTGTGGTGATTCCTAAAAGCTCTAAAAATCGACCTTCCATATGACCCCTCAATCCCCCTACTGGGAATATACCGTGAAGAACTCAAATCACTCTATAAAAAAGATACCTGCACACATATGTTTATTGCAGCATTGTTCACAATAGCAAGATCATGGAACCAACCATGCTGTCCATCAAAAGAGGACTGGATTTTTAAAATGTGGTACATATACACAATGGAATATTATGCAGTCATAAAGAAGAATAAAATCTTGAATTTTGCAGCAAACCTGGATGCAACTGGAGTTTATAACACTGAATGATCTCTCACAGAAACAAAGATCTGAGTATCACAGGTTCTCTCTTATAAGTAGACCTTGAACAACTACCATAATACTATAAGAAAAGGATTGATCTTGATGGGAAACCATGGGGGGGGCAGGGAGGGGAAGGGAGGGGGGTTTAAAGGTAGTCAAGATCTTTCTGGGGATGGGGGGACACACCTCTTCAACAAGGGTACCTACACAATGCATATTTGTATACCTAACCCTTAACTGTATCCCACAATTTTAAAATAAAAAATATGTTAAAAAAGATTTTTGTCCTTGCAGTTGAGTTGATTCATGGATACATTTTAAATATTTTATTCTAGGATCCTCATTTTATGGACAAATTTTTGATATTTTCAACATTTTATTAACTCATACAATGTCTACAAATCCATTCTACAAGTAATGCTCTCAGGACCACATCTGTCTCACTCATTCAGTTTTATTTCATATGCAGTAACTCAGCAAAAATTTATTGATTGCCTATGCCCCAAGAATATCTGTTAAATATCAGGGATCCAAAGACTAATTATACATTTTCCTGTGCTCAACAAGTATACACTCTAATAAAGGAAGATGGCTATGATGCAAAACTGCACTTTAGAGGTGCTGTTACTGCACTGTGGTCAGGGTACTATTTAAGGAGAGAGGAGTGATGCAAAGCCAGGCTTCAGTCCAGTATGCTGTCTCCCACTCTATCAAACCACACTACATTTTAGATATTAAACATTTTTAGTTTCATTTTCTGTCTTTCATGGTCTATGACCACTGAACCATATACCATCATACAAGCTTTCCTATTCACACATAATCCATCTACTTTTTAAATAAATTCTTTCCAACTTCTGTGGTCCACTTGATAGAAATTTCCCGTCAGTCTCCATTTCTTACATTTTAGTCTTAAACCTGATTCCTTTTTCTGGTAGGTTCAGAAAGGTGTATTCTTTATTCTATACAAGTTTTTACCTCTATCTAAAAAAAAATTTAAAAGAAAAGAATAATTGGATCTTTTCAAAATGGTGAATTGTATTTGTTTAAATTTTCAATTAAATTTTAAAATTAAGATTTTCTCATTATGTCTGTGTTTAAACAATCTCTCAAGGCCTAAATGGAAAATGAAAAGTTAGCAACACTGGGTACGTAAACCACATCAGGTGATACCTGAACCTTTTATTTTTTAGAATTTATATTCTATGTTCCTCATGCTTTCATAATGCTAAAAATAGGAGTTTGTCATCAACTACATGTTTAATGGAATCTGGAGTTATAAAAAGTCAATTCAAAATACGAATGTACTCAGATTGTATATGGTTCTTTAAAAAGGCACATCGGAGCAATTTCAGAACAAAGAGCAAAAATAAATGACACAGCATAGACGCTTCAACAAATAGGGGGAAAGCATTAAATGATAAACTGAGGCACATTAAAATATTAAAGAGTCTATTTGAGAAGACAGTGATTCATGAATTGGGCAGTTCTGGACCACAGGGTATTTAGGGACTCCACAAAAGTGCATGAAGGTAAGACTTCTAGAGGGTGAAGGAGGAAGCAAGGCAAAGAAAATATTTGATTGGCTAAAGGAAAGCCTTATTTGGATCATTCTAGTGTAGAGTATGTAGTTAGAGGTTACTTGGTGGTTTCTGATTTCCCAAGGATATAACCTTTTACAATTTGTTAGGTTTTGGTTGTCCTTTATAAGAACCCAGGACACTGGAGCTACCTCAGCCTAATGGCTTCCCAATTAATTTTTTTTAACAGAAGACTTACTATAAAAGAAAATAAGAAATTGGGCAATCCCCTTGGGTCCCTTCCCACTGTGGGAGCTTTTCTGTCCTTGTAACAAATCCTGCTTAAAAAAAGAAAGAAAATAAGAAATTAGTTAAAATATCTTGAGTAGAGATCTTGAAAAAATGAACCAGGCAAATCCATTCTGAAAGAAAAGTTCAAGGTAAACTTTTAGAGGACAGACTTCAATAGTTAATGATAATATAATCACTTTCCCTTCTATTAATGTACATTTTAATTGTGATATTTTATACTTTGAATGCAAGAATTAGGGCATAGCTATTTGCTTTCCCTCCAAAATAAACTTTTTTTTTTAAGACAAAAAGTACCAATTTTCTCCCCATTCTCTTTACCTCTAGGTGGCACCTGTGAACTGACTAAATGTGGACAGAGTTGATTCTTCTAGACCCCAAGACTTCAGGCTGAAGGGTGATTACTTTCTTCATTCCCTCCAGCTCCAAGTCCAGAGCTCAAAGGTCAACGTAAGGGTAGGAAGGGCAAGGGTTCTAATGAGAGGACCTAAAATAATGATCACATTTCATCTTTCCCTACCTGAATTTGGCTGAGCCATTTAATCTTACTAAGACTCCTTTATTTTAAATGCAAGATAAAAATTAGAGAAAATAGAAACAAGGTTGGATACAGACAGTAATAGTCTTAGCACTTTTCAAGCATTAGATGACTCTCCAGTTATACAGTTATTACCTATGGGAGACACTATCATAGAAGGTGAAATATGGATTGGTTTCAAGATCAATATATATGAGGACAAGTAAATGCATGTGAGAATTGGGAAATAGATAAAATCAAATAAAATATTTAAAAAAATTATTGTTAGTGGCATCATCCATGCTTTTCCCACGGCTCTATACCTCGAATAATATTAACATCTATATAACCTAAATTATCAGCACAGTTCATCAATTGACACTAAAATAATAGATACATTGAGTAAAAAAACATTTTGTTCTTATGCTATGATTTAAATATTTTGCACAGAAAAAGTGAAATTATAAGTGTACAGAATATTGTTTACCATTTCTCCCACAAAATCAGTATTTCTACTAATCAAATGAAATAAAATTTTTTTTAAATCTGTAATTTTTATCTAATATTGTGTTGTTAAAGATACTGTTATCATTTTTTGTTTGTATTCTGCACTCGTTTTGATGATTTCTATATGTGTAAATACAATTTAAAATTTGTGCATGAAGGTGTCATTATATTCTATTTAATGATTTTTTTATAGTTATGTTGACTAATTATAGTCAATTAAAATATAAATGAAAGCTATTTTCTTTAGGCAACTTCTCCCTGTTTAGAAGATAAATTATTTAGACAGAAACAAAAATTATAGTTGCTTGAGAGAAATTGTTTCTGACAAATCTGTTTTTATTGCTACTTAACATTTTGTGCACCTGGTACTTCCAAATTGATTTCTTATTAAATTGAATTTTCTCCAGAAGCGTGAAAAGTGACCAACTGGCTTCTAATTCTCAAGTACTGTCTTATTTATGATTCATGAAAAGAGACTCAGTCAGATTTTCTTCCCTTAGTATCAAGATACCATTTATTGATCTATCATCAGTATTTAAATATGATGAGTATATTTGAGATATCATTATTTCATTCCTTAAATACTCTAGGAAGTATTTGTCTAGAATTTCTAAAATAAAACTCCTGCATTGATGAAAACATTTTTATTCTAGCTGGCATTTATTCTGCTTATAATTTTCTGTCTGTGATATTTTGCTCCTCAGATTAAAGCAACATAAACATTTATACTCTGCCTGCCAAGGAAAATGGAACGTTCAACTACGTAGGCAAAGCTTTGTCAACTTATTCAAATATGAATTCATGGACTAATTCTGTCCACAATAAACTTAAAACATTCCATAATGATATTAGCATTGCTATATAAACAATTTTGTTTCTTTTAACGTATTTATTTGGCAAAATAAAGGTAGGTAATCCTGTCATTTCTCCCCAATATTTTGTTATTGGTATTATTTTTCCTGCCCCTTTAAAATTAATGCTTTGGAAATGCTACCTTGGGTCTTAGATTGTGTTTATGCCAATGTATTTTCTCTATTTATATGTACAGAACAAACCATAGTTCAAATTGTGCAAGTAAAGGCTTTCATGCCCTTCAAGGTGCATCAAAGTTTCAATGAACAGGAAGATACTTTGTAGAAGACAAAAAGTCCTTTCTGGCCCATTTGCAATTGCCAAATACACAGTGTATGTTCATGGGAAAGGGTGATAATCTATCAACTTTTTAGTCAGAGACTTTCAGGAAGTTTAACCTACTGATCACTTAGATATATCACATTTATTCTCATGTCTTAATTTGTACCATTTCTCTCTATTTAGAATGCTGTATTTTTTTTTCCTCTCCCTAATTTGCTATAGGTAAAAGAATGCTGAATATCCTCTCCCAGTGCCCAAACTCTAACTCGTGGAGAGGAGCCATTTATAACCCCTACAAAATTGAGTCTACAAAATTGTGAGGTGGTATTTTACTAGTGTGTTGGATTGCTGTTCTTTAAAGGTCAACGGCCATAAAAAAAAAAAAAAAATGCTACGTGCTGTCTATGCCTGGAAGTAAGCAAATGAGGTAGACTCTGTCTCTACAGGGCACAGAAGATGAGACCTCTCCCTGTACTTCTAAGTACCTAGGGTGTTAATCTCCTGCAATCAAGTGTTAAACCAAGTGATTATGCTGCCAGCAGAATGTATCGCTTAAAACTCGATAACCAGCGAGGCTCGGTGGCTCAGTCTGTAATCCCACACCTTGGGAGGCTGAGGTGAGCGGATTGCCTGAGCCCGCGGATTCGAGACCCGCCTGGGCAACTTGGTGAGACCTCATCTCTCCAATAAATCAAAAAAATTAGCCAGGTGTGGTAGTGCGCGCCTGTAGTTCCAGCTCCTTGGAAGGCTGAGGCAGAAGGGTCGCCGGAGACCAGCGGGTCGAGGCTGCGGTGGCCACTGCACTCCAGTCTGGGTGACAGAGTGAGACTCCAACTAAAAAAAAAAAAAAAACTTGATAACCAATACTATCTATATTAGATATTATCTTTAGGAGTTACTTGGAATTTGTCCAGATAATAATAAAGTAGAACTTTATTTCTCACAGAACAATTGTTTCTCTTCTAAATAATAACATTGGTGGGGGAAGGGGAGTGAGGAATCTTGTAAGAGGAGAAATGAAGGAAGAGTGAATTTAGGTGTTCTGGGATAATGAGTAAAATATCAAGAAACAAACCATCTCCCAAAACTCATTCAATATGCCTTAAAACATATTTTTGATTACATTTTACCCTCTAGGGTTTTTCTTACTCTTTTTACCATATAGTGATTTCAGCAGAATCAATATTTCTTTGTAATCCTGACAGTGTCCATAATAAATATTTTCAAAATGAAGTCTTAATGATACCAACTACAAGGGTGTTTATAATGTCAGAGTTTATACAGTTTTGATGTTTCTTGTCATTTCCTCAATTGCTTGCTTTATTTAATTCAAATACATGTAGATGTTTAATCTATGTCTTTGTTCTCCTATCTTCTTATCATTTTGCTTTTGCCAATTTATAATACTTTTCTCATTCTTTTTTTAAAATTCATTATGTCTTGAGTTGAGTATTAATCTTTCTAAATTAATCCCAGCAGTCAAATTTTAGGTCTTTTTCTATTAAATTTTCGATGTTCTTGCTTTTTACCTTTTTCTCTTAATTGTGGGCATTTTATTTTATTCCTTCTTCAAACCATCAAAAAGTTTAATTTTGGCCCAGTGCAGTGACTCATGCCTCTAATCTCAGCAATTTGGGAGGCGAAGGCAAGAGGATTGCTTGAGCCCAGGAATTCGAGGGCTACATAGCAAAAACCTAGGCAACATAGCAAAAACGTGTTCATAAAAAAATAAATAATAAATTACCTAGACATGGTGGCACATGCCTGTAGTCCAGGCTACTCAGGAGGCTGAAGCAGGAGGATCGCTTTATTCCAGGAGGTTGAGGCTGCAGTGAGACATGTCTGTGCCACTGCACTCAGCCTGAGAGACAGAGACACCAATTCAAACAAAAAAGTTTAATCTTTCATTTTTTTCTTTTTTTATATTAGGGAATTAATTTTTATTTATTTTTCTCTGTCACTAGGTACGCTGTTATAAATAATGTTCTATACTTAAAATGTTATTTGTAGTGGAATTTACTGTTACAAAAAGTTACTGATGTATATATTGAGGATTTAGTCAAAAAACAACTACTTCTTCTTCAATTCAGTCCATAAATTCAGACTATAAGAAGCCAGTGAAAATATTAATTCATTGTCTTCAGTTTTCTTAGAATAACAGATTTATTAATAGAAGTTGGTCTGTGTATAAATCATAGATTTAAGAAATGTAAAACATTGAATCAGTTCTGAGATACATATATAATCAATATATATGATGTGTAGCTGAATATACAATACTATCTGAAATACATATATATGATCAATTATATTGTATATGTACATTAATACATATTTATATATTTTATATATATATATATATTTCAACAGTTTCTATTGTCTTGTTTTCCCTAGAATGGTCATGTGTTTGTGTGTGTTTAGTTGGTATGTGTGTGCAAATGAGCATGAAAACAAATAAAACCATAACAGAGACATGGAAAGTACTGAGTTTGTTTTGAGCTCATTTTACAATCTATTCAATTTGAACTCTTTTTCTTACATAAGAGAAAAGTGGTATGTATAGAGACAAGTTTTTGTTTGTTCAATACTATAATTGTAAGTGCTTTTTGATTGAAAAAATTAATTTTGTTGGATCTCTGGAATTTGTCCAAGCACAAGAAACCAGACACAAAACTGTCCAGAAACTTTTGAGAGACATGGGAGTTCACATACTCTTATTAGATTATCAGAAAGCACCCATAGTTACATGCCACCAACCAATGAAACCATAACCATTGTAAACGGGCAGAATCTTATAAATGGACTAGGGACCCCTGTCTATAAATAAAAAATACTAAGCAAATTCATACAGAAAGATCTCAAAATCTTTGAATGCCAAACCAATAAGAATACATACTGCATTAAAGAAAATATAATTAGTGTATGGAATGCTTGACACCTAACAGACACTACTGATGTGAAGTAAATTGAGCACAGTTTCTTTTTTCAAAATTTTATCTTGTACACGTAGCATCCTACCCCACGACAACTCCCACTATGCCATGGCTTAAAAGTGCAAAGCAAACACCAAACCTTGATATTTAGCTCTTTTTCCTTGCTTTTCTTTCTGAGAATGTAGTTCTGCTGCTTACCCCTGAACCTCTGAAGCAGTTTATTTCCCATCTGGCTCTTGCCAGCCAATAGCATTAATGCATCCCAGAAGGCTTGACTCCTCAGGGTCACAGGCTGAGATGTCCAAATGCCTTCTGGTATTCATTGGTCTCCTTGTAGGTGAGAAGGAAATGGGCTCTTGAGACTGGAGCCAGAAATTAGTTAGAAATAGGAGGCAGGTTTGCAAGATGGATGACTGTAACACAACAAAAATAAGATAAGCCAAAAATAGACAGATAGATAGATAGATAAAATCAGCATTGTAGAATACTTATTATGCCAGCCTTTTGACTCTTGGTTGTTTACATTTAGGCTGACAACTTGGATCTTCCCTTAACAAATGTTTTATGTGACAGTGACTCTGAGCACCCAACCCCAATTTTGCAAAACATTATTTGTGTATTCTAGAACCATCTCCTAGATTTCATGCCACTTCTGCAATGAGACTTCTGGGAAAAAAAACTTTCTTTTTTTTTTTTCTTTAGAAAAGTTGAAAACATACTACCTACTCCTTCTCTTCCAACAGAAGTGCTGGATAAGTGATAGCAAATTCACTTGAGGGCAAAAAAGCAAGAAAGCTGGATTTATAAATATCACCTTGAAAAATGCAAACCTGTGCATCAGTAGTACCTTAGTTGTTAATCTTGGAATGAGCTTGCAAGAATATCTTATAAACCTTCTATGAAAATAAATGAAACCAAGTATTATGAAGAAATTACATAAAAACAAGAACATGCCTATATGAATTTTATGAACCACAAGCTTTCTTTTTTTTTAACTGAGGATAAAAATGTCAGAAAAAAAATGGATAAAAACAAGTCAGTGATGTTATTTAGGAGAAATTTTAGTCACAAATATTTTTTCTTGACCAATAAGAATTAAAATTCATTTTATGTCACCTTCACCACCTTATCTCTTACCACAAAAAAAATACTTTTTATACCCTAGATGACTTTTCAATCTGAAGTAAACAAACCTTTCATTTGTATAACTTTATGTCATGTTTTGCTGCAAGTCGTTCCTTGGCTCTATATTTTTATTCCTATTGAATCTCATTTCTTTTCCAAAACTTAGCTCTGATGTTCTCATTCTGTTTGAGTCTTTTTTTTTTCTAGATTGGAAAATAAAGTTTATTTAGAAAGTAAATTAGAGAGAGAGAGAGAGAGGAGATTCACCTCCCCAAGGTAGGGGAGAGGGCCAAAGCTAGGAAAACAATAGCAACCGTACCTCAAAGAATCACGTGGCCAGACCAGACTTTAGCAAAGCAATGACTCTGTTTGATTCTTTACCTAATATTCACTAGGAAGGTAAAAATCTTTCTTTCCATAGCACTTTGCACATATCACTATTATAGCACACAAGATGTTAGAACATACTAATTTGGTAATAAGTCTATATTCATAACTTCCCAAGAGCTCTTTGAAGATATGGATTATGTTTTACTCATCTTTCCAAATTCTTTGCAAAACTTGATAAATTGAAGCAATATAGACTTTCAAATGAGTGAAAAAAGAAAGGAAGAGAGAGGAAAATGTATCAATTTGTTCCTGTATCGCTTTTTACTTGTTTCTTATTCTGTGAAGTTGTCTGAATGTGAAAAAATAAAGTAGAGCGCAAGCATAAATCATTAGAAATTCAACAAACTTCAGTTAGAAAGTGATCCATCTAACATCTTTATTTTATAGTTGAAGGGACAAAAAGCACAGAAAAGATAAGAGTAAATAAAATTCTCCTAGTAGTCTACCCAGCTACATGATGACTAGCTCTTAGATCCAGGTGATTAGTTTATGCAAAAAATATTCAGTACTTATACTATGAAATCCAATGGCTAGACACTGGAGAGATAAAGATAAGAGATAAGTAATATTAAGTTATTCACAGTCTGGGAGTTGGTGGTGAGCAACCAGGCTAGAAAACTGAAGAATCATATTATGTAGAGGTAACACAATTGGTCAGGCAGGTGTATACAGTTACTTCTAAGCCTGAGCTCTAGAAGTAGAGTATAGGTTATGTTGACTTCTCTAGGCTACTTTTTAACAATGCATTGCAAGAAAATAAATAAATAAAAGCTTAAGCAAGGTTTTACAATTTCTAAGCAAATATTATATAACATGGAAAATGTCCAGAGATTATGAATTTTACAGGGTTATAAAATCCAATTGTATCTGGACCCCAAATTGTCAAACATAAGACTCCAAAATCCCATGACTTCTCAATCAAGTGACAGTCATGTAGCAAAAAATCAGATTTAAGGAATTTCCCACCTACTATCTCAAATGGCTTCAATATAGTCACCACTAAATTGTAAAGAAAAAAAATCAATAGGAAGTAAAAAACTAAGAAATATATTAGTCTTGGTAATTGTACCTAGGGAAGAACTTTGGAAATGTGTACTAGCATATTAGAACTTCTAAAAAAATAGATAGAAAATAATATTGGTATTTGAAGGAATTGTATAATATTGGAAAGAAACCTTGACCTTGAACTAAAAAAAAATTTCACTGTTCAGCTTTAAAATTGAAATACCTAATGAAATATCTAAAATGGTTATAATAGCTTGCTTGACATAAGTAATGCCATTTTGTTAAAATCCTCCATCTTATCTGTCTGCCTGACCTAAAAATGACCTCCCCCAGTCTGTACGTGTAATTGTTGTAATGTTCCTATGACTACAGACCCACAGCCTTGTTCCCCTGAGCTGTTCATGCACCATTCTGGCTGACCATTTGAAAAATCCCTAGCCACAAGTTCTGTGTAATTGTATGCCTTGTTAACTGCAATCCAAGAGATTGTTCCTTTTGTTTTTAGTTCCTTGTACCCTCACATCCTGCTATGTAGCCCACTTGTGGATTTTGCCTTTATAAGTTTCTTGCTGATTCCACTCAGTGTTGAGAGTTTTCTTGGCATGAGCCTACTCTTGACCACATGCTATTAAAGGACTCAAAATCCAAAGCCGGTGTGCTGGCAATTCTCCTTTCTCACTGTTCGGCTATAACATTTGGAGGCCCCAGCGAGATTTGTCGCCAACCTTGGGAATTGGCCTCACTCCAGCTCTCCCTGGCTCAATGGAGAAGTTACAGGGGAGGTGCCCCCTGAATCATTCCAGGGCCCCATAACCTCTCATCTGGCTCTGAGGGAGAAGGAACAACCGCTGATTTCCTCTCACATCAAAAATTCCTAGGTCTGTCTGCGTTCTCCTAGGGGATAAGAATTTGTTCTGTTTACCAGTAGGAATCTGTTTTGTTTTGTTTGTGGCCACAATTTCTGTTTAAGTGAGTCACGGCATGATGAGGTTGCCCTTTGGACACTATTCATTAGGCTAAGAAGTTGGCTGGATAGAGTCTTCTGGTTTTCTGCCCTGAGGTTGTTCCAGGACCTGTAGCTCTTCTAACGTGGTCCGGATGCACCCTATTTGTCATTGGGACTATGTGTTTTAACTGTTTGCTTCTTGTTTGCTCATTGTATACTAAGGGTTCATAGAGTTCACAACCTGCCAGTCCTCTGAACTGTATGCCAAAAAATTTATCTGTTGCATTTGCTGAGGACTATGGTGTCTGCCTTTCAAAAAGCAGGCTCCAAATTCTCTATAAAATAAACTGACCTGCGTTTAATTTTTTTTTTTAATTTTTTTTATTATGGTATTATGGGGTACAGTTAGGGGTTAGGCATACAAAAATGCTTCATTCAGGCACCCTTGATGATAAGAGGTGTCTCCCCATCCCCAGACAGATATTTATCACCAGTAATCCCATCACCTTCCCCCCCGCATAGTTTCCCACCACTGTCAGTCATTTTCTTGTGGTAGTACGTTGGATGATCAAGGTCTACTATATGAATGAGAACATGTGATACTTAGTTTTTTGTTTCTGTGAGAGGTCACTCAGTATTATGGACTCTAGTTCCATCCCGGTTGTTGCAAA
>CAUYQG010123378.1:0-26468 GCA_963574415.1 Tarsius wallacei | reverse complement strand
CCACGCCCGGCTAATTTTTTTGATTTATTGTAGAGATGAGGTTTCGCCTGCCCAGGTGGGTCTCGAACCCGCGGTCTCAGGCAATCCACTCACCTCAGCCTCCCAAGGCGCGGGATTACAGGCTGAGCCACCGAGCCCGGCCAAGGTTCCACTTTAATAGTACATTTCATCATGATAAAAATGTGTATAATTCCCTGCTTTCCTAAAAAGACTATAATTCCTGAGCTATATGTGCTGTTTTCAAGTTCAATATTAATGATTCAGATGTGGTCCTCTGGAGCTTCAAACACCCACCACAAAGAAGCAGTAAAATACAATCACCATTCAGCCTCTGCTCTTGCTCTATTTGCCTTATTAGCAGCAGAGCAACAAACCACAGGGAAGTACTGCAC
Organism: Tarsius wallacei; assembly: GCA_963574415.1. NCBI lineage: Eukaryota > Metazoa > Chordata > Mammalia > Primates > Tarsiidae > Tarsius > Tarsius wallacei. The sequence continues at coordinate 26,076 of CAUYQG010123378.1, read as the reverse complement.
TGTCTCAAGGGTCTCGAGGCTCAGGTTCCATTCCAGCTCTAATGTAGGGTTCCAGAACCTTGAGGAAGCCCTTCTGAGCTTTTTCAGTGGTAAAACGAGGCCAATAATCTGCACCTAGACTACTTCAGAGAGTTGTTCTGATGACCAAAATAAAAATGAGATAACATGAGTGAAAGCACTTTGGAAACTCTAAATCCTTAACAGTCAAGGTCTCCTTCTTGGTGTCATGTTACGGGTACAGCATATTCTCTGTGACGGATTGTTAGTTTGTTCTGGAGCATGTTCTCAGGCTGCTCTCAAAGAGCAGTTTCTCAAACGGGTGCTGCTGGTTCCTACCCGAAGACTGATAAAATATGACAGCTCCACCCAACTCACAATAATGCTAACGTTTATCTGCTAATGTATAGATGATAAAGTCATTTCCACATGAATGATATCTCTTAACCTTTATGACCCTGTACAGTCAATATTATTTCTCCCAATTTGCAGGTAAGGAAACAAAATTGCAGATTCTTATTGTCTTCCCAAGTGCATAATAAGGGGCAGAACCCAGACTAAAGCCAGACCCTCTAAAATTGTCCATTCTCTTTCCATCTCTAAGGTTTTCTCTTCTGGAAAGCAAATTTAAGTAAATAAATAGGTAGGCAGATAGCTAGATCGCCAACTAAAGATTGCATTCTGCTGATACACTAAAACTTTATTTTTGTGTGTATGAGAATAGTACTATTTGAATGACTTTTGGGAAGAAAAGATTGTAAATCAAAGGAACCCCAATGCAAGAAAGTAAAAGAAGAGAATGGGAGTTACCTTTGGTTTGTCAGTGAAGTGAACCGTACACACAAACTTAAACCTACAGGACCGAAGTGGTGAAGTTTGTGTGTTTTCACCTCATGACAGGTCTATAAGAGCCAACTGGTAAAGACAAATTTGTAGTGTTCCTTCTAGCTATACAATGTTGTAATGGTTACTTTTATGCTTTAATTTAACTGGACCATGAGGAGCCCAGATATTTGGTTAAACATTATTTCTGGGTGTGAGGGTGTAACTGTGAGGGTGTTTCCATAAGAGATTAGCATATGTTTTGGTAGACCAAGTACAGCTTGCTCTCACTGGTGTAGATGGGCATCATGCAATTCTTTGAGGCCTTGATCAGAACAAAAGACAGAGGAAGGGAGAATGTACCCCTTCTTCCCGAATGCTTGACTGGACATTGATCTTCTTTTGCCCTTCGCACTTCTGATTCTCAGGCCTCAGGCCTCAGGCTTGGACTGGAATCTATACCAACTGTGGAGCTTTCCTGGGCCTCCCGCTTGCAGGCAGCAGATTGTGGAACTGCTCAGCCTCCATAATCATGTGAGTCATTTTATACATATATACATGTATAATAGATGTACATATATACATATATAATAGATGTACATTTTATACATATATAATAGATGTACGTATATACACACACATACACATGAGGGAAGCCCCCCAAAACAGAATTTAATTATAAAAAATTGTTCCATCACCCTCAAAGTACTCTCCATTTGATGCAATACAGCTATCAAGACTTTTTCCACTGCTTAAAACAGTTTTTGAACTTGTCGATTTTGATGCCTTTTAGTGTTTCTACCATTTTTGGTTTCACCGCTTTCACATCAGCAAAATGTTTCCCTTTAGAGACTTTTTTTTTCCCCTTGGGGAAACAAAAAAAAATGCTTGGGGAGAGATCAAATGTATAGGGAGGGTGAGGCATGGGAGTCATGCCGTTTTGGGGTCCAAAACTGCTGAACAGTCAGGTCAGTGTGGGCAGGTTGTGTAAATCACCTGTCATGAAATGAACAGACACGTTGAAAGAATCTCCAAAACAAAACAAAACAAATTCACCAAAGCCAAACACAGCCTCTCATAACAACACTAGCTGGTACACTGATGCCAGTGGGTTCCTAGAACACATACCTAGTGGGTGAAGCCTGTACTACAGGAGGCTCACCCTTCCAAAAAGTAATTATGGTTTTTTTGGGTCACCTGTTGTATAAATCTTACTGATTCTGTTTCCCTGGAGAACTCTAACACAAGGGATACCCCTCAGATGTGTACAGAATTTCATTTTTATGAGTTCCTAGCCAGGCATTCATGTGACACCAGTTCTTGTCCAGTACCAAACTTTCACTGTTAATGATTAACCCACACTCCTTAGGGAGACCACAAGGTGGGGACACATTAACAGAAGACAAACACCATATATGCAAAAAAACAAGAAGAACATGAGTCATCTAAAAATGTGTGTGTGTGTGTGTGTGTGTGTGTGTAAAATCAGAGATCAACAATGCATGAGTTTAGGAGACCAAATGCTGAAACTCAGCTTACAAAGTGTTTTGTATATTTACCCACCAAATTCAAAATGAGAAATACATATATAGAAATGGCACTCATGATTAAATTTAACTTAATGAGAGTAAAACTCAAGACTACTTTAACATAAAGGTGCAATCTTATTTAAATAAAATTAATGCTTTAAGATATCAATGTAAAAATAAATATTATGTACAAATAAGTATTAGAAAAGTAAACCTTAATGTAAGTTATGAACTTGGGTGATAATGATATGTCACTACAGGTTCACTGTAATAAATTTGACACTTTTGTGCAAGAGGTTGATGGTGTGGTATGCCATGTGTGGGGTGAGGAGTAGAGGGTGTATGAGAACTCTGTACTTTCTGCTCAGTTTAGCTGTGGACCTAAAACTCTTCTAAAAAAATTAAAGCCTGTTTTTTAAGAGAGAAATAGTACATTTTTTAAAGCATACTTCCTGGAGTTGTGGTCTTTAGCATCACTGTTATTATTTGCATTTCATAAGCACACAGAAGTCAATGGCCTCCTATCTCTGAGTCCTATATATTAGTCTGGAGGATAGACTCTAGTTTAACTTTCGGAGTCAGACTTTTATTCTGAATGAACATATTTTGTAGATCATACGACGTGCAGCCAAACTAAAGGAAGCCTGCAAAATTCTGCAGCATGAAGGCACACTGAGTAAAAATGACATTTCCAGCTACCACAGAAGATGCCACAGCTTTTGCATATACTATGCCTGCTTTCAACTTAAGTTCCCAAAATATAAAATCACCCTAAATGACCACTTTAAAAATTTAAATCATCTCCCTATAAACAGAGGAAGCAAAAATCACGTGAACGTAAAACTAACTGCTAACACTTTCTCCTTTCCTACATGAGTGTGAACATAAATAAAGCTCTATAGCCAATTCAAGGAAGCTTTAGAAAACCCCAACCATATGCATAGGCTATAATTCTCTTTTATACACCAATAGGGTGAATTTAGTTGATGCATTTATTGCGTTTCTCACTATAAAATGAATGATGATTTGCAGGTCTCTCTGGTTTATGAGGACCACTGCAATGTGATACCACTGTCTTGCTTCAGGATAGGCTCACGTGCTGTGGGATGTGTCCACCAGTTTGGGAGACTGCAATCAGAGCTGTTGGTCATGCTGGTGTTCAGCCTTCTTTCTGCATATATGTACGAGTGACTAATACCAATAATTTTTACTCTGCCTTGTGGTTTTCTGAATTTTCTCCACATATCAGTACCTTGAGCTTATGATATGATTAGTAGACACTGAACAAATGTTTTAATTGAATGACTAATGGAATAAATGAATTATTAATGCAAGGTGAGTTCAAAAACTAAATAAATGTGTGGATGATTTATAGGGTTTATGAACAAACACCGGAGAAGGCTGAACTGTGGATTAGAGATAGACTGTGAGAAATCCTGAATGGCCAGCTGAGGAGCCAGGGGAAGAAGAGGAGCCATTAAAGGTTTCTGAGTGGGGCAGGAACACAATCAAAGCATGCTTTAGTAAGAATGCAATTAGAAATCATGAGTCAAAGTAAATATCTCATAGATATACTAAATGGGCAATTGTTCTCCTTTCATTTTAGATTGTTACTGAGTTATTTTAAAATGAGTTTTAAGTTAATCTAAAAAGGACTTCAAATTTCAGTAAAATCTATTCAGTTTCATAGAGCTCATACAAAAGACCATTTTGTAAGTGATGTATTTTCAAGGAAAAGAGCACTGATATGCTCCAAGAGTACAACCTATCTCAGCTAATAAAAATTATTGATTAAACATACTACCAATAAAAATCATAATAATAAGGAATAAAATTGTTATATTTAGCCTACTGATTTTCATGAAATAAATTATTTTATCAAGTATAAGACTGAATATTTCTTAGGCTACATACAGCTTTTAAAAATAGCTTAATATACAACAAAACTTACCCATTTAAGTGTACAGTTCAGTGTTTTCAGTGTAGTCACAGAGTTGTACAACCATCAGCACAATCTAATTTTAGAATATTTTCATTACCCAAAAAAGAAACCTCATACCCATTCCATCCCCCATCTTTCCCAGCCCTAGACAACTATCAGTCTTTCTGTATCTATAGATTTGCCTATTCTGAAAATTTCATATAAATGATATCATGTAACATATAATCTTTTGTGACCGGTTTTTTCACTTAGCATAACATTTTCAAGATTAATTTATGTTATTCAGCATGTCTGAGTACACATTCCTTTTTATGCTAAATAATATTCCCTGATATGGCTATACCATTTTGTTTATCCATACATCAATTTATGGACATTTGGGTTGTCTTTATTTTTTGGCTATTATGAATAATGCTTCTGAAAACATCCCTGTACAAAATTTTGTGTAGACATTTCTATTGTTGGTTATACATCTAGAAGTAGAATTGCATGGTCATATGGTAACTCTATGTTAGCACTTTCAGGAACTGCCAAACTGTCTTCCAAAATAGCTACACACTTTACATGCCTATCAACATTGTTTGAGAGTCCCAATTTACTACATCCTTGCTAATACCTCTCACTGGCTATGTTTTAAGTTATAGCCATCTTAGTACAAGTGATATTGCATTGTGGTTTTGATTTGCATTTCCCTAATGGCTAACGATGTGAGCATATTCTTATGTGTTTATTGCATATCTTCTCTGGATAAATTTCTATCCAAATCTTTTGTCCATTTTTAATTGTGTTCTTCATCTCGTTATTATTGAGTATAAAGGTTCTTTATAACTTCTGAATATAAATCCCTTATCATATAGTGTTTGATTTAATTGTATTTTATCCCGTTTTATAAGTTGTTCTTTTACTTTCTTGATAATAACCTTTGACGTACAAATTTTGATCAAGTTAAATTTATCTTTTTTTCTTTTATCTCGTATTTGTTTTTATACTTTAAAAAATATTGCCTAACCTAAAGTCGCAAATGCTTACTTTTAGGTTTTCTTTGAAGAGTTTATAGTTTCAGCTCCTATCTTTAGGTCTATGATCCATTTTGGGTTACATTTTGTATAAAGTGTGAGACAGAGGTTCAACTTCATTCTTTCACATTCAGTTGTACCAGAGCCATTTATTGGAAGTATTATTCTTTCTCCACTGAATTGGAGAAAGAAAGGGTACCTCTGTCTAGAATTAATTCTTCATAAGTAAAAGGGTTTATTTCTGGGCCATCAATTCTATTCCATTGATCTAAATGTCTATTCTTATGCCAGTACCACACTGTCTTGATTATTGTAGCTTGTAATAAGTTTTGAAATCAGGGACTATGAATCTCCATTTTGTTCCACTTTTTCAAGATTGTTTAGATATTCTGGGTTCATTCCATTTCCATATAAATTTTAGTATTAGCTTGTGAATTTCAGTAAAAATTGCAGATGAATTTTTATAGGGATTGCATTGAATCAGTAGATCAATTTGCAGAATGCTGCCATCTTGCCATCTTAACAGTAAATCATTCCAATTCATGAACATGGACTTTTCATTTATTTCAGTTTTTATACGTTTCTTTCAGTAACATTTTATACTATTCAGTGCATAAGTATGACACATCTATTGTCAAATTTATATCTATTTTATTCTTTTTATGCTATTCTTAATAAATTTTCTTAATTTCATTTTTATATTTTTCACTGTCAGTGTATAGAAATACAATAGAGTTTTATAAATTGATTTTCTATCTTGAAACTTTGATGAACTCTATTCTTATTTCTATTTTTTTAGTGAATTTATTAAGATTTTCTATATACTTGATCGTCATCAGTAAATATAAATTGTTTTAAATATTTTCTTTCTATTAAGGATAGATACCCTTTATTTAAAAAAATACTTTTATACTGCCTTTTATATTTATCTATGCAGCTACCTTTACTGGGTCTTTTTGTTTCTGCATATGGAGTCAAGTACTCCCTACTGTTCTTTTAACTCTGCTTAAAAAATTTATTTCAGCATGTTTTGTATGGCAGGTTATGTTAGAGACAAATTCTCTCAGTTTCTGTTTATCAGGTAGTGACTTAATTTCTCCTTCATTTTTAAACGATAGTTTTGTTGATGTCAAATTCCTCAAAGTCAGTTTTTTTCTTTTAGTATTTTGATATGTCATTCCACTGCCATCTGGTCTCTATTTTCTGAGAAGTCAGTTGTTATCCTTAATGCAGCTTCTTTATACGCAATGATTAATGTTCCTCTTGTTGCTTTCAAGATTCTCTCTTTGTCTTTTGAAAGCTTGGCTATACTATTTATAGGTGAGAACCTCCTTGAGTTTATCCTACTTGGAGTTTGTTGAGCTCCTTGAATACGTAGATTAATATATTTTATTTTTTAATATCAAATGTTGGAAGTTTTTGGCCATTGTTTCTTCAAATTACCACTCTGTTTCCCTCTATTCTCAGATTCTCATTATATGTATATATTGGTATACTTGGTGATCCCACATGTCTCTGAGACTTTCTTTGCTTTTCTTCTTTAGTTTTCCTTTCTGTTCCTCATACTGGACACTCTCACTCAATTTATATTAAAGTTCAGCAGTTTTTTCTCTGTCAAATAAAATTCACTCTTAAGCCACTCTGGTGAATTTTTAATTTTACTTATTGTACTTTTCAACACCAGATTTTCTCTGTTGTTCTTTATTTACGATATCTATCTCTTTATTGATAGTCTCTGGTGAGGTTTCATTGTCATACTTACCTTATAGTCTGTTGACATGTTTCCTTTTAGTTCTTTATACATTTATACAAGCTGATTTAAAGTCTTTGTTTAGTAAGTCCAAGATCTGGGATTCCTCAAGTACAGTTTCTATTAACTGCTTTTTTTCTGTGTATGAATGATACTTTCTTGTTTGTGTGTCTCATAATTTTTTGTTGAAAACTAGACATTAAAAATAATACAGTGTGGCAACTCTGGAAATTAGATCAACCCCTCCTGACCAAGCTATTTTGTGGTTGCTATAATTTTACTGTTTTTGTTATTTGTTTGTTTTGTAACCTTTCTGGAATAATCCCTTAAAGACTGTATTCTTCATAGTGTGTAACTGTAGAAATCTCTGTTCAGTTAGCTTATTAATCAGCTAATGCTTGGTCAGAACTTTCTTTAAACACCTTGAAAAAAACAAGTCTTCCAGCCTTTATTGTCAGGTTATATATGTGTATTATTAGAGCATGCCTTCAATGTTCAAGCAGTCAGTTTACAACTCTGCTTTAGACTTCACTTCCTGCTTGCATAAGGCTTCAAGATCAGCCAACGTTTAGAGATTGGTGCCCTCTCAGGTCTTTCCTGAACACACATACAAACTTGCACACAAGTACAACTTTCTAGATTCCCAGGAATGTGTTTAAGCTTTTCAAAATCCCCTGGACATGTTATTTCTCTTATCTTCCTCTTAAGTTTCTGACCAGGCTATTATTTGTCTTTGATGTTAAACAATTACCACTAATTTTTTTGACAAATGTCTTGGGGATAGGGCTTTTCCTTCAGCAGGTGTTCTGAATCATAGCAAATAATAACAGCGCCTTTTAAATAGGCTTTTCCAGAGGCTGTGAGATATGTCATATATAGTGACAGTGCTCTGCAGATAGAACATTTTTGTGAAGTTCCAAACTCCATCTGTCCCTCCAGTGACTACATGGCTGCTGTTTTTCACAGCTACTATGACTGTGGGACTGTAGACTGTCAAGTCTGCTGCTGAGCTGGAAAAAGCATGATGATAGTTTTTCAAGTTAAAATACTATAAACTCTGAAATTCTTAATGAAATTTAGCAGTTTTTCCTAAATAAGCATTATCAGGTTGTTACAAGACTTTGCTTAATTTCCAGAGGTGTAAAAAGTTTATTTTTGCCAGTGTTTCCATTGCTTTTGTGGAGGGGAAAATTTATAGGTCTTCATTCCACCATTTCAGGAGTGCCCTACTAGGATTATATTTAAAGAGAAACTTAAAATTTAATTAACACTTTTCATATATTATAAAAACTCTTTATCTTAATTTTCATATACTTTATTTAGGTTATTGCACATTGTGGTTCAAAATTTTGAGTTTATGGCATATGGCAGAAGCCTAAATTTTCCTAATTTCTCCCAGCACTTTCATATATTTCATCATATTATATAAAGGGTTCAATCTCCCAAGTGACCTTTCTTTCTATTCTCCTTAATTGGTTATGACTTTCTTACCAACCATGTGGTACCCAGAATAGAACACAATATCGCTGATATAATCAGACTTTGCAAAATATATGAGTGCGTTCACATTTCTCCTTTTAATGGTATTATGCTTATATTGCTGTTGTTTATAATGAACACACTTGATTATGTGAAACTATATAGATTCAAGTCAACTTGAACAAAAGCGATGAATAACAAAAAAAGTTTTAAAAGATGCTGAATTCATTAGTTTTTGTCTACTGGAGGTCAAGTACTTGGATACAATAAGATCTGAAAATACCCAGAAAGCTAAACACACCTTTCCCACTGTCTTCCATAATGCCATAAATACTTTAGGACACAGTGAAAAGAAAAAAAATCTATCATTCATGATTTCCAAGATTTAATTTAAAACACCAAAACACACAAAGTTCACTTGGTATTTTATTTCAATATTCTTTAAAAACATTTTATAATTTAAAAAAAGCTAGATTGACAAGTTTATTTTCCCATAGTGAAATGTATTACTTTAGAGTACCTTTCTGATATTGATCTTTCAATAAAGAGCTCATTTTCCCTCAAGAACTAAACATAAACACATATACACACACCTTTTAAATACCAAGAATACAAAAAAGGTAAATAAATTTATTTGACCATTAAATTTTTCTGGCATTTTATTAAAATGTTATCATAAGGTATGAAAACCATTGATTTTAGTGAAAATGTCTGTCCTCATTCAATTTTTTTATATCTTAGTGATATACAATATGCACAATCCCTAGTTTACTTTCAAATTAATTTAAAAACAAGCTTTGGCATGACAAATTTTAATTTTTTTAAATTTCATAATTCATACAGAAAAATTATTCCTCCATATATTCAACTTATTTATGAAGTTCTTCTGAAATTCATACCATTATTTAATAGAATATCTCAAAGTATATTTCTTCCTGATAAGTTCATATTTTTTATGTTTGAAACATGAAAAACAACAAAAATAATGAAAGTATATTTTAGAACTGAAGACACCTAAGCTGTCAGTTTAAAGGAATATCTGTTAACAAACTTCTGTCTGGTCAATATCTAAACTTCACCTAAAAATATAGAACAAAGATCAAAACAAATTTTTGACAAAGCCTATGAAAAGCATAAGGAATAAAGAAACCAGAGACAAAATGGGAGACTAAAATTGTTCTCTCTCTGGCTCCACCTCTTTCTTTTCAACTTGTATGATTTATTAAATAATTTTTGTTCCTTGTAACCATAATATCATACTTTTCTATTTGTGGCATTAAGCAGAGGCACAGAGCACATGTAAGAAAGGAATTGGATGCATACACTTGAATACTATAATCCCTAAATCTCTACTTTTTAGCTTCTTTCCCAAATAGGTTAAAACCCTTCCCTGGATAGCTAAAGGAACAGCTTCCATTTCATTGCTAAACCAGAACAGGAGAGGAGAAAGATATGTGCTATAGTGGAGGAACACTGCAATTTTTTCATTTGGCTATGCATTAAGAATTTGATTCTACAAAAAATAACTCCAAGAGTAGCTCTAAGCTCTCCACAAAAATGGCTAGCTATATTCTTTCTATTTATTTCAACCATTCTTCTAAGTGAAACATGCTATCTCCCCACCCCATTTAAAATGGCATCAGTGGGTTTTCCTGCAGTAACTACTAGCAAATATACTTTTTGGTCTTTATCAAAAATATGAACACTGGGAATTTGGCATTAATGAATTAACTTGATTTATACTGTGCAAAATGAAGTTATCAGAAATGATCAATACACTATCTAGGAAGGAGTCCAAGATAATATCGATCTGGCTTTCTTCTTTAATCGTGTAAAATATTATTTTATTTGGGGAGAGTCTATTCTTTAGATTCAGAGAGACCTAGATTTGAGTTTTAGGCTCATCTCTTACTAATTGTGAGATCTTACTCAAGTTACTTTAATATACTCAAATATATTGGGCCTCAATTTTTTCATCTGTAAAATGTACATAATAAAACTTGTTGGGAGGACAAATCATAAACATCAATACATTGATGGAGAGTTTGACTCCCACAAACCTCCAAGATATTCATTGCACAGTGACAACCTCCAAGTTCCTCAATTTACATGGAGATTCAATAAAGGAAATATCCCACTAGAGGTGTAAAAAAATATGCTTTTTGAAGAGATTCTCTCTGTCATTATATAATAGTTTTATTTTCTGAAGTTATAACTATTAAATAGCTCATTTATCTCAGTTATAAGAAGTGAGCATCTAGAGTAAATTTTTCTTAATTAATTACCAAGAATTTGTGTTGAAATTATAATTAATTACTTTCTCTAGTTGCTTTGCTGCCTAGAACAAGATTGTTTCCCCATGCCCAGCTAAATGAAGATTTGGGGCATCAGAAGTATAGAAGTAAAAGAAAGAAGAGAAAGAAAGGGTAAGAGCAAAAGAGAATGTGTTTATGGGGTAGGAGAGGCAGAGTGAATGGTAGAAATTGTGTATTTGTATGTAGCAGGAGTGGTGTTGAGGGTGGCTGTTTCTTAGCTATTCCAGGACCAAGCTAAACCTCTATGTTGTCCTTTAATTCATGCAATGTCTTGTCTTTAAAGCTGCAATTTTGTCCTTATGTTGATTGGACGTTTTGCAATCTCAAAAGTGGTTTAGAGCAAAAAGGGTATTAAAAGCCAATGCAGTTTAGAGAAAGACTGAAACCCAGAACTCTGTACTGCTTGTCTCTGAAGTGTGGAACGGCATTAAGGTTCACTATTTGAGTCCAAGATGCAAACTCTGTACCTGCTTGAAAGCCATCTTCTAAAGTATTACAATTAAATGCATAGATTTTCCGAATTTCCACCAAAACCTTTTAAAGTACTTAGCTTATTCCCCTGAATGCATTATCTTTCATATTTCTGCTGCATCTTTCTCCAAAAAAATTGTTAGGAAACATTTGCTTACTGCCATGTAACATCCAAAAATATAAAAAAATTAAGAGACGTGAGAAAATGCCTACGGGTTTTCTTATTCTGATTGCCATCTCTAAAAGCCACAACAGAGTGATTCACTGCTTTTCATGGAAAAAATTACCAATCAACAAAGAAAGCAAAATGAGATACTGAGGGATACAGTGTGGGCAGCTCCAGTTATAGTCATTCATTATCACAGCTTGCTCAGTGCACAATGGGAGCTTCGAAGATCACAGCTGGACTTTGCACGAAGCCCATGTTATAGAACTTCATAAGCTTGGACCCAGATCCTCAGGGTCAAGGGCCAGGATGATGTTATAATAAAAGGCAGGTGGATTGTGTTTAGTAGTTTTTGAGAAGGAGGAGGAAGAACAAACATATGAAATTCACACATATGAACCTATTTGGGAGAAACTTCATGGTGAAAAAAATTAAAGAAAAAAGATGACACAACAGTATCCTTTAACAATAAGTTAGAAATTTAACTTTTTTAAACATGAAAAGTCAAGGAATAAAATAAAATAGTGCACTTTTAAACAGAGAAGAATATGAATATTACTGCACAGACCTTGAGATTTTATCACAAAGGGCTGGCATATGAAATGAACAAAGATCAAAATTATAAAATAAAAATGTAGCCCTATTTCCAGCCTAAAATGAGCCTGCAAGACACGTTCACTATAGGAGTCCCTGCCTTGGGCCATTTGGTCTCCTGAGAGTGTCCGCAAATCACTCCCTGTCTTGGAGTCAGAGGTAGGGAAAGCAGGAGCCCTGTTTGAAAAGGCTTGAGCTACTGGCAATGGCTTCAGCATAAAGAAGAGCCCTGCCTCTCTGTGCATAGCTTCCAGCAAGCAGTAGCTCCAAGGACTGTCGCCAAGAATGTTCAAAAGCAAAACCCACACCCATGAGGCAAATCTAATAAATCATCCTCAGCACACTCTAACTGGAAGCACAGGCTTTGAGGTCAAAGACACACTGAAATCAACATTAACGTGGAGTCTTTCTATCAGCTAGGAACTAAGTGATTCAGAACCCTCATTTGTTCCTTGCACTGCTGATGAAGAAATCTCTGAGCTGTATCTGTCAGCCCCACTCATAGGCTAAAAGCCTCACTCCGGATTCCATGAGGATGTATCTTCTTCCCTGCCTGAAGGAGTGGTTCCCTGCTTTGTGAGAAGAAAGTAGAATCTTTCCAATATTCCTTCTCCAAACTGGGGAATAAGACCACACAATCAGGTTGCTTCTAGTTGTTAGGCAGCCCCATGAGTTGTAAAGAAATTTTATATGCTCTCAGACTCAATTCTTCTAACATGTACAAATGATTAATAGCAGCAATTCTATTACATCCAGACATTCATTTTTCCAATTGTCCCTTCCCCCAACGAAGAAACATTCTTTAGCCAGGAGGAAACCAAACACAGACACCAATAGCTTTAAAAATCTGTTTTTGGTTCACCTTCCGCCACTGAGACTCTAGTTTCATTTAGACCTAGCACAGCATATAACATAGCAGTCCAAAAAAAGCCCTCAACCTGCCCAGGACAGTCGAGGCCCTTAGGGAGTCTGATAAGGACTGAGTCATGTGGATTTAACTTAGAAACCCAACAATCAGCACGCTAGTCTTCTTCATCTTGATAATCCAAGCAATATGTGAAATACTAAGCTAGAGCACTTTTTATGAAACTCCATATCCAATTCAAAAACTGGCATGGGATTTGCTTCTTTGTTTGTATTCAGATACCCGATTCTTCAAAACTGCTAATGGCTGGGCTTTTCAGACTTAAAGAGTAAGGAATGAATTATTGTAAGAGCACAGTGTAGGCTGTTGGCAGTCAGGGCTGCTAGATTTCAATTCCTGGCCCTGCTACTTACTAGTTGAGTCACATGGAATACAATGCTTAACCCCCTTCTGCGCAATTCCTCTGTAAGTAGGGAGAATGTTAGCTATTTCATAGGATTGTTATGAGAATTAATTAACATATATAGATTGTTTAGAATAATTCCTGAACATCATGAAGAGCTCAACAAATGTGAGTTATTATTACATCTAGGTGAACCTATCTCCATCCATAGAAGAAGAAAATAAATGACTAAAGACTGCTGGTATGGCTAAGTTTATATTAATGAGGAGAGAGTGGAGGATGAAGAAAAGAAAGGAAGAGGTGAAGTCACACATAGAGCCAGGTAGAAAATGCCCGCAAGGACTTTGCAAAGGTGTGGTTGCCTGACTTTGTTGTTTACAAAGCAAACTCGGGGAGAAAGCCATTATGACCATTGGCAAGAGTCATCTGGAAATTCAGGCATTTTCTCTCTTTTATATTTTGAAGAATTAAATTACAGTTTACAAGACAATTTTATCTCAGAAGAAGAGAGTACCTGGCAGATTAAGTTTAAAAAGTGTCTCCTGGCTAAAAGAACTCTCCATCCTTACCAAGTACCTCCTCCCAAGTCTTAACCATAAGGGACCAAGGGAAAGCTGTTGGCTAAGAAGAGTTTTAGAGGTCAAAAATAATCAAGTATTGACTCAAAAATCACATTATAATGTGTAGGTTTTCTTTCTTTCTTCTCTTTTAAAACTACTAAAAATTTCTATAATTCTAAGAAAGATGAGTCAATTGCGATTGCAATAGCAATTGCTAAATTGTAAAACTGCTTTCTACATGATCATGTTGAATCCAAAATGACATCAACATGAAGTGATACAAACTGTTCTTCTTTACATTCTGGTTTAACGATAATGATCTTTTACTTTCTGATGATCTTAAAATGTTTAACAGACTATTTAATTAAGACGATATTAATGAGAGTTTCCGATACAAACATTATAAAAAGGTAGAGTGGAAGAGAAGAGGATGTAAGACCTAAATTGTGATGAATCTTTGAAATATACTTTTAATAACTCACTATCATATTGTCCTTAATGGTTTAGAAAATACTTTCTCATGTATGGTATCACTTAAATTTTAACATAAACCTGTGAGATAGGCGGGCAAACATATAGTAAGCTGCAATTAAGAAAGCACAGGAGTATTAAAGTTGACAAATCAATTTAATTTAGATTTTAAAAAGTCAATGCTAAGTTAAAATAATTTTGTATAAAAATCCAAAACTTTGTGTCATATTTCTGGAATATATATTGATAAAAGTATTTCTTTTTGACAGACAAAAATATAAGCATATATCTTAATTTTTAGTAAAAAAAATCAATGAAGGCATAAAATATGGTATTCAACCCAAAAGATGTACAATTTCTAACTCAGGGAGAATATTTTCCGTGACATTATATAAAGTCTTATGTTTACAGCATGGTTATTTTACAATCTGCCATTCTGAAATGTCAGAAAACTAGAAAGCTGTTAGGGCATTTTCTTTAAATAATTGGCCTTCACATATAATGTTTAGAAAAATAATTTTATTATGGTTTATCCCAAATCCAAAAAAAGCATAGCTCTTACACAGGCCCATTAATAGTATGGAAAGCAAAGGATCATCCTGATTTACCCTAAACTTACTTATTTCACGGTTAACCTGCCATGAACCTAGCTGGAAGTAATGCCCAGTCTAATCAAAACTATGTATCTCTTCATCTTCCATGAAAAGTAAAGAAAAAACCTATAAACACTTAATATCTGTTTGCCTATCACATTTTTGCAGGACCCCAAGTAACCTTTTTAAAAATAAAATGCATGATGTAAATTTATGGAAACCCACTCTTACATCACTGTCAGTCTCCAGCTCCTGCAATCAACAAACATACATCAAACTCAATGGCACTCATGAGTCAGAATGTGATGGTGAACACAACTCAGACAAGGGAAGAAATGAGTCAGTTAAAGTCTTTAAGTTTGTTTCCTCATCCACACCAGTCTCCAAAGGCATATAAAGAAGAAGATATTCAAACTTCTATTCCTATTAATTTTAATATCTTTTCAAATTTTATATATGTTTTATTTTTTAATGTGAATAATACATTAGTACAATAGTGACAGGTAGTAATTCTGAATGCACCTAGTTTAAACAAGAGGGAAAGATGTTCCTTTTTATATGAAACCAATCTTCCAGGGAAGAGGACTCATTTATCCTCAAATGGATATAGTTTGCCTTTCTAAAATAGCTTGCTTAAAAAAAAAAAAGGAGTATGACCTATGAAAAATTTTCAAGAGAATATTCAATAAACCAGTGTGTCTGAAAATTTTAAATTCAGTAAACCTTTCTACCCATGCACGCTACATGATCAGAATGGATTTTGTTTATCGGGAACGTACAGCAGTCCAGACCGTTATTACAAGCTGTAAACTTGGGAACACAGTATGTTAGAGCTGATGAATTTAATAGCATCCAATGACAGCAAATCATAATGACAGAGGGTGTGTCATAAAAGCAGTCAAGGAAAAATTGTGAAAAATGTATAGTGCCAGGTCAGTTTGTGGGCAACTATGTGATTATTCTCAGTACTTCTTACTTCTTAAGAAGGCCAACCCTATGGAGTTCTTTCATCCCTGAACAGAGGTACTTAGGAGGTCTCTCTTAGTCTGAACAATTTGAAATACCACAAGAAAGAGTGGGGCAGGCATAGAGAAGGACATTCTGTTTTCCTGTAATTTTATTTTCTCCTAACCTAATATAATACTCTAATGGAAAGTGACAGAAAAGTAGCTCCAGTAATCTGTCAAACACAGACTAAGCACTGCATAAACAACCTCAATGTGATTCCCCCAGTATTTACTTCATTCCTAAGCAGGGAAAATCTCAGGAACGGGTGTATGCCCACAATTTTTTTCTGATGGCTACGTTTATATAATATTCATTCCCCCCAAAACTCTTGGATCTTATGTTTATTGCCACAGCTCCCAGAATACACATAAACTGAACTCAAATTCTGCCAGGATTCAACAACTAGAATATAGAATACAAAATATTTAGTTTCTTTGCTTCTGAGATATGATCTATGTTCCTAAAATGTACTTTAACACAACCCAAAACTCAAACACACTTCCTAAAAAGGACAGCATGAGATAGGATGAAATTCTGTGACTTATACCTCAATATTCTCTTTACCTTTTTTCTGTTTTGAGAAATGCATCTCTTTTATCCTTTTCAAAGAAGAGAAAATGTTTTTTGTAATAGAGTTAAGAAGCTATAAAGTTTTGTTTTCAGCTAAGCAGCTAAAATTTCAGAAATTTAGTTAAATAAAGAAGAATTTAATCTTGGTGATTTGATTTGGGATTTAAAGGTGTGCAGACATAATAAAATAATCTCTGCTGATCCCTTTTTAAAAGTCTTAACTAAGATTTATAGAACAACTTCCAGGAAATTTCAAATATGTTTATAATTTTGTACTTCCAACCATTTGCAGTGTTAGTTGCTCCCATTTTATAGAAGATAAAACTGAGTCTCAAAGTTTAAGTATCTAGCACAAAGTTGTGGAGCTACACTATTGCAGAGCACCTCATTGCTCTTTGACTCTACACTATGTCCCCTTTCTTGTGCTGTTTCTATTAAATTAACAACTTCAGTAAAATGCATATTTAACACATTGTGTTGAACATACACCCTAGGGTCACAGCAATGAGTCATAAGGAGTCACATTTGAGGTTTTATATAAACCCTACCCCCAAATCTCTACTTGAGTGTAGAATCTGGCACTGGTTTCTAACCAAAACAATATGGCAAAAGTGATGGGCTATCACTCTCTTGACTATGTTATGTTACGTGATCCTGGAATGAGAGTGATTCCCTTGCTGGCTTTGAAGCAGTGTGCTGCCATGTTGTGAGAAGGTCATGTGATGGGAAGCTGTGGCACCTCTGGCTGACAGTCAGCATGAAAATGGGGACTAGTTTCGGATATACATCTACAAAGAAATGAATTCTGTGAAATCTCTAAATAAGTTTGAAAGCAGATATTTTCTTACTCAAGTCTCCAGAGGAAAATGCACCCCAGTCAACACCTCAACTGAGACTCTTAGCAAAGAATTCAGCCAAGATTAGCCCAGACTCCTAGCTCATGAAAACTTTGAAATAAATGAATATTGTGTTAAGTTGCTGTATTTGTGGTAATTTTTTGTGCAGCAATAGAAAGCGAATACAAATACCATCTGTTTTTATACTATATGGGTGAAGCACACACATTGCAAGGTACTATGTTAAATATCTGTGAAGGATTAAAGAGTTAAACTGCTTCTTCTACAGTAACACACTATGAACAATGAGAAATCAATCTGCTTAATAATATTCATCAGTGCCAATCTATAAGGAACATCCTTTCCACCCCCTCAAGGAATGTTGAATGATGAGCTTTTGAAAGTTTCTCTGTATGTCATAAGAGTATTCCAGAAACAGTCAGTAGCATATTGGTCTTACAAGTTTCAACCTGAATTCATAGGCTCTGAACTTTGGTTAGAAGTCAGTATTCCTTTACTTCCAAGATGGTAAGGCAGGATAGAATTAAAAATAATCTTCGTCTCCTCATGCTTTCTTTACCTTTTTATCCTCAAACATGTCATGAACACTCTGTTGCCTCTGGGAGGGAAGGTTATCTTGAGTCTCAAAGATACATGCCTTTATCACATGATGCTGTGCAATTCTGTACTGAGACCATCAATTAAGTTCAGAACAACAGTTTTGGGAAATAGCTAGCAGTATCCTTATGCTGAATATCCAGTGTCCATGTGGGAGAATCATAAAACTATCTGTTTGCTTTGGTAGGAGTAACAAGATACCTGAATGGTCAATTGGCAGAAACAAAGGTCCCATCACTCAGTTTTCCTCCCTGAAGCACCATTTTCTGCCACAATAGTGTAGAGTTATCTTCCCACTTCAAGAACATAATATATTAGTTTGACAGTGAAGAAGAGCTTACAAGAAAATCAGTAATAACAAAGGCTCATTCCCTGAAGCTAAAAATTAGTGGTTCCGTCTGTTTTGAAGACTTGTGGGGCTGATTAATTCAGTATTTGGGAAACAGTGTGATTTGCTCTCATTCTCAGCTATGATGAAGGAGTTGAATAACAAGTGAAAGGTTCAGTTGTACAATTAGAAAATAGATTTTGAGCTCCTACAGCAGGCATGGACCTAAGCTAGGTTCTGTGCTGGCAATAGCTCTCCACTTTGGCTTCTTGCTGAAATCGCTGGGAGAACGTCAAAAACTACTGACACCTGGGTTAAAGGTGTGGTCTAAAATATCACAATGCTTTAAGAGTGCACAGGCAATTCCTGCGTGCACCAGTGGGGTTGATAGTGAATAAAAGAAGGAAAATGGGTATGCGAGCTCCTCAGAAAGTTTGCAATTCAATTCAGTTTAAGGAATTAAGTTTTGAACCCTCAAAAATCAATCAAGACAGTTTTCTTTGTGAGGCTAATGGCATTTGACCACCCCCTTGTCATCTCCCAAGCTTCTTTTCTCTGGTTACCAGGTAATCTCCACCTTTGGAAAGCTAATTCTCAGTGACTTCCTCTTCTTTCTGACTCCTATATTGTCAGAAAGCACTCCAACATTTTGTGTGTGTGTGTGTGTGTGTGTGTATGTGTGTGTGTGAATGTGAAAGACATAAAAGGAATTCATTTGTTCATTCATTACAAAAATATTTATTGAATATCTACTCTGTTTCTGGTTTTATGCTAGGCATTGGGATGCAAAATAAAATGGTTTAGTTCTTCCACTTAATAACTATAAAGTCTAGTAGTAAAGATAGATGGGCCTTTAAACCATTAGTCTACTTTTTGCCTTTTCCAATGTAGATACAAGTACAGGAGAAAAGCTACCAAAAGAGTACTTAAGTTTGATTATGTGAGTTGAAGAATGCTCACAGGCAAAAACTGAGTTAAGTCATGAAGGATAAATATTATTTTCCCAAATAGTCAGTCAAGGGAATAACTTACTGTGGTTAGAGTAAGAAACATGTACAAAACTATGGAGGCATGAAAGAGACTTGTGAGCCCTGGACCATATACTGTGAGAGTGTAGATGATAGTTGAGATGCACAATAGAGTCATCGTACTAAACAATGCCTAAATGATCATAACCGTTTTTGGTATTCTTAGGAAGTGTCACACATTGTCTGCATGTTTTATAGGTGTTTTCTTATTTAAACTTCATGACAAATATACAAGTATAATTACTCCCATTCACATATGAGGGAACTGAGGCCCAGAGAGATTAAGAGTCTTGTTTCAGATTTGTAGGCAGCAGTGTCAATTCTTATCTAGATCTGACTCTAGAGCCCAAGTATACCTACTCCACTATACAACTGCCCTTTCAGGAGAAAATGAGATTGCTAAGCAAATACAAAATTTATAATTGTGTACTGTAGTAACTTGGCCTCCAATGGGAACTCTTGACTTTTTCTCGTCACCAATTTTCCCTATGGTGTAGCAGAGAAGGGCTAAAAACAGTTAAAATTATTCCTTTTAAAAATCAATCTGCAAGCTCCAAAACCTGCTAGACATGGGGCTTGAGAAAACCAAATAGCCAAAGGTCACCTTCGTGGAAATGCAAGATCAAAATCCATTCACAACCTTACCCCCACATCCTCTCTTTGTAAAATTACCAGTTTACAATCCCTGCTTGTCATGTATACCCTGGAGGCAATTTGTTCCTTGAAAATCTGGTTTTGCTAAATACAACCTTGCAAATTCCAAAGAAAAATGTATAGCCATACAACCCGACCCCCTCCCTTACCTAAACTAACAGATAAAACCCCTCTCCTATTTCCTTGGGTTGCTCAGCCTTAGAGCACTAGCCCCCTGAGTTGCCCCAGGGCTAATAAACCACTACTTCCTAAGATAGCCTAGGTGTCATGGTCTCTCTGTTTTCCCACAACAATGGTGCTACAAAATTAATGATTTCTCCCCATAACCATCCTCCTTCATGTAGGTTGGATGTGGCCTAGTCATCAAGAATTTTTAAAGTTCCCACATTATCTTAATGTGCACCTGAAGACTGAGAATCAATGAATAAGAAACTCAAAGACAGGCAAGGAAGCTCCTTGGGGGACTCGTGATTCAATTCTGAGCAGAGTGCCCATCTGCCCTTAGAATCCCTCACTCCCTACACCTCCTGAAATGCCATTGCCTCCCACTAGGTGAAGACACCTAATTTAGTGTCAAAAAAAAAATCTCTCCAATTTATATAAAAGCAATTGTGTTTTTTTGGAACAACAATAGGGTCCTTTAAGGAAAAATTCTGAGGTTGGTCTCTTTGGGGAAAAATAATGATTTTAAACTACCATTCCAAATTATCAGGTTGTTGACCTTGACATCATGATTAAGAAATCTGTAGCATGATGACAATATCCGGAAGAAAATTTGTTTGTTTTTTTCCTGTTTAGCATTTATAGTGATTCATATTGTCCGGGTATTTACAGATCATGTGCTCAAGCCAAAGATTAACCTTTGAGGGGGTTAAAGAAAAAAAATGCACATCTATTTCTAGTGTTTTAAGTATTTTTCTCTACTCAGAAGAGGTTGGGAGAAAACAAAAAATAGTTGATATCAATCTGATCTATTATTTAGAGAATCTGGTTTGAGTCAAAAACATGAGGAAGAAGAAAAGGAGAAAGAGAGAGGAGAAAAGGAGGAGAAAGACTAGAGGAGGAGAAAAAGCTGCTTAATTCAGAAGAAGAAATCAAACAGAAGAATGATTTGGAGGCTACTTCTTCACAGACATATGGGATAAATGACAAAGAACAGGCCTTGTTATTTAATGAAAATAAGCTGCCAGAGTACAGGACCATGCAGAAAATAACAAAGCATTTAATTATACAGTGACAGTTGCGGCACTGGGGATTTCCCAGAGATTAATGGAGCAGCTGGGAAGAGTCTATGGCCCTGGGGACAGCCAAAATGATCCAGTCAATGAATAATGCCCAGGAAATGCTTTCTGTTAACTTTGTTATTAAGCGGAAAATGGAGGAGAACTTGAGTGCTTGGTTTGTTTTCCTCTTCCACCAAATTAACACTAGGACCGTTTGGATTCAATTAAGGATTTTTTTCCTCCCAGAGTAAATGAGAATAAAGAACACCAAGCTGAGTTTTAGAGTTCCTGAACTAGAATGGGTCCTTAGACAGGAAGTACCCTTATCTTAAGGATGAGGACTATATATTAGATAGAGGTAATTAGACTGTCTAGTTCAACTTTCACTATTCAAGTCTCTTAACTGCTTAACTGTGGATAAAACTTTCCCACTACCCCAGGCTAAACTGGAAACCACAACCAAGATAATTTTCAAGGAAGCAGGGTGGAGAGAAGAAAAGACGTTATAAAAACTGTGCTTTCAAGGTTGGGGTTGGGGGTAGAACCATCCCTGAAGTCAACAAGTAGGATTAAGGCACAAGGCGAATACTAGGTAAAAGACACTACTCTTGTTGAAAAGCAAAGCTTACAATGTGTCCAAGAGTAAATGCAGTACTTAGCACAACCAAATGCTAACTATATTAATATAAAGTTTAAATATGATTTGACTGGAAGTTAGAAAATTAAAGTTTGAGGTCTAGTATAACTGCTAATTTGCTCATACTTCAGTGACTAGCCATAACACTGTTAGCTCTTAAGCTTGACAATGTCGGTTACAAATGTAAATTAAGGCCATCCATACATATTTACTGCTTTTCCTTGGTCATTTGGCTATTTTCAATAATAACACTAAGTGCTCTGAGACCTTTTTTTGAGTTATACTAGGTGAATCACATTGAAATGAAACTTTAATTTTATACAACTACCTATTGTTCTCCCCCACATTACTAGAATATAAACAAATACTGAAGATATAAGGACTTAGATAATTTTTTTCCACCAAAGTAAGAATAAAAAACACCAAACTGGGTTATAAAGTTCCTTAGTTAGAATGGGTCCTTAGACAGGCAGTACACTTATCTTAAGGATGAAGAATACATATTCAGAGAGACTGATTACTTACTTTCTCAAGGTCACAAGGCTAATTAATGGGAAAGTCAAGACCTTAATTCTGCTCCCTACCCCCACCAGTCCAACTCCCATATATTTCCACCAGTGTTTTTTGTTTTCTCACATGGCTGGCTTTAATGCCTCCTTGGTGAAGAGATATTTATCTTTCATGCTCTGACAGAATAGACTTTTGACAAAGGCTAAGAAAGTACACTCTGCCCAGATATCCAAGCTTGGGTAACTGCTGATACTTGGAGAAGGTCACAGTGTCTCTACAGATATATTTAGGAAATTACAAAAACACACAAAGCTTTCTAATCTATTAACATTTTTCTTTGATCATTATGCATGAAGAAATGCCCACAGAGAAGGAGTATAAAGTACATAAATGAAAAGCTATGGTCTTTGGGATCAGTTCATGCTCCACCACTAACACTAGGCATGTCACTTATTTTCTCTAAACTTCGGCTTTACCTAGAAATGAAGATCTAATATATTTTTTATATTTAACGTGAGGACAAACATAAAAAAATTCAGTGTATTTAGTACATAATGGGTAGACATAATGTGTGCTTATAGCAAAAACATTAAAATTGTATTTAGCATATAATGGGTGTTCAATAGTATGAGTTTATCTGGTCTTCCTTAAAAGGGTTTTTCCAGCCAAAATTATAGTCCTTAGAGATAAATAAATATTCTGCTTGAAGAAAGGAGAAAATCTGCTGTCCCTTCCACAACTTTCTGTTCTCTATTGGCAGTAGTTAAGAGAATGTCCAAGATGCCTGCATTTTCTTGGAATCAGGAGAAAGAACCCTTGATCTTTAAACAAATTCCTTGATCTCTTGACTAGTCACCAAAAAAATGCAAGGTATTTCATACTATCCTTCCTCCCCATAAGTCCAATAAGACGTTCTGTGAGGATAGAAATGTTCTATATTTGCACTGTCCTACCTGGATTATTGCAATAGTTTCCTAACTGATTTCTCTGTTCCCACATGTTTTCAATCTGTTCCTCATAAACACACATCATATAGTAGTCCTAGTGTAGAAATTAGAGTAGTGTTAAATGTGCCACATGTAACTCCTCTGCTTAGAATATGCCAATGACTTTTCATTTTATCTCAATACAAATCAGTCTTTACAATTGCCTATGAGAACCTACATGGTTTCACCTTCCCAAGAATCTCTCTGACCTCTTCCCCGTCCTCCACTCCACTCTCCTCCACCTGAACTAGCCTTCCTTTTGCAGACATAGGCCCTTTGTTCTGTTTGCCTGGAATACTACTCTTTGTCTATATATCTGCATGACTCATTCCCTTACTCTTTTCAGAACTTTGCTTAAATGCAATCCTATCACAAAAAATATTTTCAGACTACTCTGTTAAAAATTACAACCCTCAACACTGTTTCTATTCTCATCTCTTTCTTTCCATTTCGGCCATCACCATCTTACACACTATGTATTGTAAATATTGATTTTCGTATTATGTCTCTTTCCATTTAGAATTCAGATTCCATTTTAAAAACTTTTTTGTTCATTGCTGTGCTTCCAGAGCCTTGAATAGTGACTTAGATATAGTAAGTGGTAAATAAATAATTGGTGAATAAATGATTCTACACCTAGAGGAGTAGAAAGAAGGACTTTCTGGGAGAGGGATTTGCATGACTTTGAATAAATCTGAAGACTGAGAAGTGGAGAATCTGTTCTCAAAAATTTATGGGAAAAAGCAGAAGGTCACAGCCTTCTGATTATCACTTAAGTTAGCAAGGACACAAATTAGACAGCTTAACATTAAGAAACCTGAATGATTTCTTAAACTAAGTACATCCCCAAATACGCTATTTTCATAATCCCGTATCCATTTTTCTGGTAGTAATTAAACATATTACTTTTCTCAGTAACAGTACAATAAAAGAAAAGTTGACAGTTTACTATATAAAGTCCAGCATAGGGATAGGATTAAGGGGCTGAGGGGTCAAAGAGTGATATGAATTAAAATAGATGATGATAGTTTAAATAAAGCCTTAAAACACCTTAGATCTGTCTCTTCTGGGGTAAGGGACATAGGAAAGCATGGGAAGCCAGTTTGGGTCTATGATGAGTCCTTATACTTTAAACAGTAGAAAGATCTTTGGGGTATTCCAACACCCAATGCCATTGGTAACAGATTATGTAAACAATGCAATTCTAGGTTTGTCCACAGATGGTAAAGGTATTACTTAATTTGTAAGCCAACCTACTTCTATAAATAGAGACAAAAAGGGTTTTTAAGATTCATAATATCCAGGTTAAGTAGTTGAAAACATAAATGACAGATAAAAACAAGAAGAAAGAGTCCCCAGTTTAAGAACCTGGCAAGGACAAAGTCAAAGATGGGAAATATAAAAAAAGGGAAGAACAAAGGCATCTGGAGCAAGTATATTTATTTTCTGTTGCTGCATAACAAACTGCTACAAGTTTAGTGGCTCCAAACTGCAGCATTTATGACTTCATAGTTCCTGTGGGTCAGGAGTCCTTTGCTCAGAGTCTAGCCAGGCTGAAATCAAGGACTCAGTTTGGACTGCAGCCTCATCATAGACTTGACTTGGAAAAGAGGCACTTCCAAGCCTCTCCAGCTTGTTGGTAGATTTCGGTTCCTCAAAGTTACGGGATTAAGTTCCATTGCTTTGCTGGTTGTTGGTGGGGTCACTCTCAGCTCCTAGAGGTTATCCAAATTCCTTGCCACCCAGCCTACTCCCAGCACGGCAGCTTACTTCTGCAAAGGTAGCAAGAAGGGCCTCTCTCACTCCAGGTGCTGTCTTCTTTATGATATAACTTAATTATATGGGAGTGGGAATCCATTGCCCTTGCCTTTTTCTATTGGTTAGGAGCTAGTTACAGATCCTCCCCAAGCTCAGTGAGAGGGGATATGTCTGATCAGGGGTCACGTTAGGGTGTTTCTGTCACATTCACGCAAACATTACAACAGATCTCCAGTCAATCATATTTCAGTCACAGACTGCTGCCATAGATTATAGCATGGATTTATGTGTAGACTAAAATGTCTTACAAATTCTGGATATGAAATTGGATGTTCTAAATGTAAATAATTCCTCTTCCTCATTACCCCCACACCAACAAGCATTTTAGCTTCTGTTAGTTATGCCTTTCTGAAACCCCTCAAATCTATCTACTTTCTCTTTAAGTCACTCGCTATAATGTCAAGGCCATTACTACCCTTTACTAGGGCTGCTTCAACAGCTCCCAACTGGTGTCCCTGTCCCTCTGCCTCTGCTCCATCCTCTTAGTATAATCAATTCCTCACAGGGAAGACAGAGAAATTTTTCCAAAACATAAGTCTGATAACATTACTCCTCAATTCAAGATATTTGCTAGCTGCCATCACATTTAGTTTGAATCACAAGCTTCTTAAGATGATGTGGTCTCTGCTTACCTTGCTATCTTCATCTTTCTTCAGCCTCCCTTTAACTCCATGGTCCAGCCAAGTTAACTTTTTATTCATTTTTCAAAAATCCTATATTTTCTCTTGCTTCCACTCCTGCTACAATGTGTCTTCTGCTCAAAACACCGTCACATCCTCCATCCCCTTAGTCAATCCCAACTTGGTTAATTCATACTCATTTTCTTTTCTTTTTTTTTTTTTTTTGAGTTGGAGTCTCACTCTGTCACCCAAACTGGAGTGCAGTGG
>CAUYQG010123372.1:0-26017 GCA_963574415.1 Tarsius wallacei | reverse complement strand
AATACCTGTGTTCTTTCGTCTCTTTCAAGTCCAACCCCCATACCCTACCCCTACATGGAAACTTTCGGAAGAACAGGCAGAGTGTCTGGAAACCCAACTGAAGATAAAGCACTGATCCACTGACCTATACGAGGGGGCACCACCCCCCAAACTGGAATTCTCCTTTGGAGAGCAGGTTCCTTGTAGTACACTTGGTTGACCAGATCAAATGGTCAACCAAAGTTTTTATCTGGAAGTTTTGAGAAGGTTGCATCACGATTTTCAGAAGAAATGTCCTAAGTTGTGGCAAATAAGTGGCTGGCTCTACCATTACATGGACCTGCCCATACCACAATGAGTGCTCAGCAGTTTTTGACCAAAACAGCATGACTCCCCCATTGCCCCACCTTGACCTTGCCCCAATGACTTTTTTTTTGTTTCCCTGATGAAAAAATCTGCAAAGGGAAACGTTTTGCTGCAGTGGAGGAGATGGAACAAACAAACAAACAAAAGGCAGAAGAACTAAAAGACATCAAAATTGACAAGATCAAAAGCTGTTTTGAACAATGGAAAGTGTCTCAATAGGTGAATTGCATCAGAGAGTACTCTGACGGTGACTGAAGTTTAAACATGTGAGAGAAAATGCACAATTTTTAAATAAATAAATTCCGTTTTGGGGGGGTCCCTTTTCATAAATGACTCAACTGGATGGATTCCTTGGGAGATGTCTTTATTTTTATTTTTTGAGGCCAGGCTGGAGTGCAGTGGCACGATCAAAGCTCACTACAGCCTCGATCTCCTAGGCTGAAGTGAACCTCTTGCCTCAACCTCTGAGTAGCTGGGACTACAGGCGAGCGCAATCACACCTAACTAGGTTTTCATCTTGTGTACATACGGGGTTGTCCTGGGTGGTCTGGAATGCCTGGGCACAAGGGATCTCCCCGCCTCAGCCTCCCGAGTGGCTACAGGTTCACTCCAAGCCCTGCCAAGACGTGTTTTGCTTCCATTTAAAACATAAACACTTCCAAACGTTCGCTGTTCATGCCTCAACACTTGATAGAAAAGATATTCAACATTCCAGGTATTAAAGCAACGCTTGGAGAAGTAAAAGAACCCACTGCTCTCTGATCACGTCAGCAGGACATCCCTCGAGAGCCTTCGGGGCTCGCGGGAAGGAGACTCTGGAAGGCGCTGAAGCCTTTCCAAGAGCTTCCTCCTTTGAGAAACCGGGAGCACAGGGGCGGGGTCCGAAGGTGACCACAGCAACGGGGCTGGCGGTGCTGCCTCTCTCTCCCCCGCCCCCCGCGCGTCTTCCCTCTCGCCTCCCGCGTCCCAGAGGCCCGCCCCCCACGACCCCGCCCTGCCCACGCCGTCGGGCCGCGCCCTCACCCCTAGAGACCCGGTCGGTGCCGCCTCCCTCTTGCCCACGCCCCGCCAGGCTCTCAGTGGCCTCCGCTCTTCCCGGCGAGAGGGGATTCCGCCAAGGGGTTGCCCCGCCTCGCCTCCCCCGCCCCCGGGCTGGCCGGGCCATAAAGCGCCGGACGGCAGCCGTGAGCCCAAAGCCAGCTCCCGGCTCCGTGCTGCCAGGACGCGGCGCCCCAGACTGCACCTCGCGTCCCCTGCGATCCCCGCGGCCCCCGCGGCCCCGACGGCACCTCGCGCCACGCCCCCCGAGAGCCCCTCGCCTCCTCGCGCCCCTGACGGCCCCTCGCGGCACCCGCGCAGCCCGGCGCCCGCCACCTGCCTCGCTGGCAGAGCCCCCGTAGGGACAGCGCTGCTGGAACCTCGGGCAGGGCCCGCGGGAAGCAAAGCGCAGGCATGTGGCCCCCGCGCGGAGCCGCCTTCCTCCTGCTGCACCTGGCCCTGCAGCCGTGGCTAGGCGTGGGCGCCCAGGCCACCCCCCAGGGTAAGTGGGCTCGGGCCGGCACGGGACGACCTCGGTCCCTCCACCACTGGAAGCGGTGATGAGAGCCTAGACGCTTCTGAAATTCTGTTATCCAGTGATGAGACCAGTTCCCTAAAGGATAGTTTGGGGGATGCAAACTTGTTTTCAGTCCATGCAAAGACGTGGGATTTGCTTCATATCTTGCCACACGGGCCTAGACCTCTCACACGTAGTGTCTGTTGTGGGATGAAATCCAGCTTCTGTCCCTGCAGTCCCTTCCCTCCACTTGCCTTGCCCCCAGAATTCTTCTGCAGGCGGAAGCGATGCTCGCCAGAGCCAGGCCCACATCAGAACCGCGGGTCCCTCTATGGCCCTGTCACCCTGTCTTTGCTCTGACTTTGCTTGGGCCCTCAAGTCAAAGCCTCTTTCTGGAGATCTTGATTCTTGATTTCTTGATTCCAGCCTTTGATAAATAGTAAGGGCTGATAAACGAAAAGGTAAAAATTCAGTAAATACTTTGAAAAGACACCTAATGATTCTAGACCCCCTTTGTGAGATAAGGTGAAAATAACCCCTGGGCAGAAAGTACTTACAGTTAAGTAGAAATTGTTGTAAAGACCAAAAGGAAAAAATGATTTAAGCAGGAAAAGATCTTAGAGTTCTAACTGGCCCCAACTGATCACCGATGACTTAAGTCTTTTTGAACATGTTGCCTCGGTTGATTTCTTACTAAGGGTATAAAATGGAAGAGGCTGATAACTTGCAGTGAAAGCTGTTATTCCTCTTGAAGCCAGAGCAAAGAATGCCTCCCACTGCAGCAATCACCCATTTAAACTTTGCCTTTCACCAGATAACTCATTTTGATCCCAGATCAGGCAACCAGAATTGTGATTTCCAGGTACTGTTTTGCTAGCTTTTAGTTTGGGGTTGAAATATTTGAAACGCTATAGTCTGCACTAGGCATCATGCCAGCGCTTCTAGAAAAGTAAGAAAGGGAGTTTCTTAACACAAATCAAAATTTTCTTCTATCAGATATTACTGGGTAGGTTTGAATTTATGGGTATAACATTTTGTGTTATGTAAATTCTCGATATTTGAATATACAACTTCAGGGTGTGCCTTAGATATGGATCCTGCTGCTTTTTAGACCTGACCATTTTATGGCGATTTGAACTCAGGTTACATGACCTAAATTATCTGGTTAATTTAGTTGCTATAGATGATCTGATTCATCAAGTTTCTGATAGATTCTTTTGTTGAGTTATTTAGTCTGCTGTTATCAGCTGGAGAGGATAATTTGCTTATCTCCTTTTCCGTCTGAGCCGCATTGCTAGTTTTCAGTTAGCATGTGTCCAATTTATATACCATGGTAGCTGGGCTTATTGATAGCAATAATTTCAACTCTAACACTAGAGAGTTGTGCTTAGATCCTGATGCTTTTACTAAAACATAGAAACATTATAGAAAAGGGTAGCGTTGTGTTTCCTTTTCAGAACACTCTATGTTCATTACTAATTCCAATACTGCCTCTTGAGAGAGAAGCAAATGGATCAGACGAACCATAGATTGAAATTCAGCAAGTTTATCTCTAGTTAAATAATGGACTCAATAATAGTCAAAGCAAAAAGGAGTATAGTTTTGAAGGCAGTTCCCTTAAACACGTTTCTCTTTTCTGAAGGTGTCTTGTCCTGAATGGAAATTTTAAACATATTGCCTTTTTCCGCTTTGTCCTTGTTGGTGAAAATGTAAAGTTTCCAATTCTCTGAAAATTTAAAAATCCAGTTTTCCCTTTGAAATGCAGAAGGCAACCATCTTCATGGTTTGGGGATGTGGGCACCAGAGGGAACACATTAGTGTTCTGCTTTCCAACATGTCTATCTATAAATGCATTATTGTGTAAAGTCCTCTGATGCATATGAAAAGCAACCGAGATCTAGTTTGAAGACAAATTTTCTTTTAAAAAAGATTAGACACTCTTGAGTAACTAGGTTTTTGCTTGTTTGTTTTAGAAATTGTATTAATTTTTGTCTTATTACAAAAGCAGAACCTATTTATTGTAGAAAAAATAGAAATTAGATAAGAAAAAATAAAATAAAAAATGAAATAAGAAATTTAAAACTTATAATTATACAACTCAGAGATAGCTTCTATTAATTTTAGCACATTAATATATTGTCTTTTGTTTCAAATATTTTACATATTTCAAATGGGATTATATTATACATATAGCTTTATCATCTCCCTTTCTCTATATATCATGAACATCTTTCCACATCTGGTAAGTATTCAGTTACATTTTGAAAATAAGTAGTATTCTGCTTTTTCAAAGGATCAAAATGTATTAGTCAGAGCCGTAATATAAGATCCTTAAGTGATTTCCAGTGTTTTAATATTATAAATAATAATTTATTGAACAAGTGCTGTGCCAAGGTGCAGTGCCACAGGATGGCTTGGGGTGGCTGTAACCATTCTCTCAATCTGTGCCAAGCCCTTCTTTCTTTGCTAAGGACAGTTGTTCGTTTTTTCATAGCAAAGTGCTATGCTAACAAAGTTTCAGATTTACCCTTCTTCCCATTTGATTTTTTTCTAAATAGAAAGTCTAGATTTGCCACTAGTGGTGAATAGCTTGGAACCTAAGTCATTTATCATATTATCCATTATTTCCTTAGGATAAATTCCTACAAATAGAATTGCTAGATCAAAGAGTGTGTTTGTTTTAGAGCTGCTGATACTGTTGTTTAAACTATCTTCAAAAATGTTTTTGCTAGTTTAGATCTTACCAAGTGGTATAAGAGAGTGCCTATTTCCCCGAACCCTCACCAATTCCTGGGTATTATGATGTTGATTAAGTTTCCAATTTGGTGGTGAAAATAATTTCTTATTGTTTAATTGAACATTAGGTAAATTCATAAACATTTAT
This sequence comes from Tarsius wallacei, assembly GCA_963574415.1. Classification (NCBI taxonomy): domain Eukaryota; kingdom Metazoa; phylum Chordata; class Mammalia; order Primates; family Tarsiidae; genus Tarsius; species Tarsius wallacei. The sequence goes on along the minus strand of CAUYQG010123372.1, from coordinate 21,233 downwards.
CTATATACTTAATGATCATTTGTAATTCTGTTTCTGTAAATTGCCATTTCATATTTTTTGCCTATTTTTATATTAGAATGCTTATCAGTTTACTGCTTTGTAAGAGCTCTTTATAAATTACCAACATTACCCTATTAATAACCAGATTGTTGTATCCAAGAGACAACTGTAGGTGCTGAAATTTCTGCAGGCTGTGAAATTGTTCAAATCATATTTGAATAAACTAATGGAAATACTAAGTAACTTCTAGTATTACCCAGACTTGGCCTTTGTCTTTTAAATGGTGCTGGACATACTCTCTCAGAGCTTTCACAAATATTATAAAGCTTTTGAGAGAAAGTGCTGCTTGCTTGGTCAAAGGCAACTTTACAAATACAAATGCAGGTTCTAATGTTTGTAGACCAACTCTCAGTCAAGAAATGGAAACCACATAGTTTTGTTTTGTTTTGTTTCCACATTGGGTTTTTAAAATTTATTTTTAAACAGAGAAACATTGGAGAATTGTAAAAGCACAAAGGGAACACTTGAGTCTCACAGAGGTAGCACATCATTTTCTGACAGTGTGTTTACCACCGTATCCACAACTTCTACTGCATGCCCTGTCATTTGTCACTGACCAGGAAAATACAATTGGCTTTTCTTGGAGGTGCATAAGGGACTCCAAGACAGAAATCACTGCTTGGGGACATAAGTAAAACAATAGCTTGGATACTTTCACTAGTTCCCCTTGTACTTTACGCCTTTAGTGTTTTTTCCTAGTGGGCATTTTCAGAGTCACTTGTAAGCCAGATCCAATTTTGCGTTTGCAAGTTTAGTCTTCTCTTGAGGACTGTGCCCAGTGATGAATTTTGTGCTATATTTCTCTTGGTTCAAATGTCTAGTTGCTATAACAGTGACAAGGAAGAACTATTGGGTTTGGCAATGTGGAAAAGGGATTATAAGACTAGCTTACATTACTTTGTGGCTTATTGTCAAATTGTCCTCCCTCCAAAATGTTTGCCCCAAAGTTGAATCTTTCACTGACTCCTTGCTTTCACCCTTTTCCTCAGTCTTTGATCTTCTCCAGTCCTTTGGTCAGAGGCTGGACCCAGGAGTTCTGCTGCCAGTCCTGACGGACCCCACCCTGAATGATCTCTATGTGATTTCCACCTTCAAGCTGCAGACTAAAAGCTCAGCCACCATCTTTGGCCTTTACTCTTCAACTGACAACAGCAAATATTTTGAATTTACTGTGATGGGACGTTTAAACAAAGGTAAGCAAATTTTCAGAAATCATTTTCTTAAAAATGGCCTTTTTCTATTAGGATTGGGATCTGTTTTCATTAAGATGGTTCCCTTGTACAATTTATTTTCTCACACACTGTTTATTTCTGTTTTCAATATCAGATTATTCTTATTGTACATTTCCATATACAGAAAGGCAGGATGGTGGAGGAGGTGATATTGGGAGAAAAAATTAAGAATTGCTTGTGGCCAAGATGCATTTTGACATTGTCCCATCCTCATGTTATTCTGAACCCTGGTCTGGAAGGGATAGGACCCAGGACAATTAGGCCATTGTCTTAGCTCAGGCCACTATGATAAAATACTGTAAACTGGTAGCTAAAACGACAGACATTTATTTGTCAGAGTTCATGGTGCTGGCTATCTTAGTCTGTTTTGTGTTGCCATAAAAGATTACCTGAGATTGGGTAATTTTTATTTTATTTTAAAGATGTGAGGTACAAGTCAGGGTTAGGTACATAGGTCATTGTATAGGGCCTCTCCTTGGTCCGCACTTCGCCTGGTTTGAGATTGAGTACTCTTATTGACATTATTTGCCCTCCCCCCTGACAGTGTCCCACTACAGCCAATCTCTTTCTTTTAGTATTATGATAAATGTTCAGGGTCCGCTTATGAGTGAGTACATGTAATACTTGGAGCTTTGTTTCTGTGCTAGATCAGTGATTATTATAGACTCAAAATCCATCCAACTTGCTGTGAAATCTATGTTTTTGTTTTCCTTTATGGTTGTGTAATATTCCATTGTATATATGTGCCACGTTTTCTTTATCCAGTCTACTTTTGATGGGCAGCACAGTTGGTTCCATGTTTTTGCTATTGTGAATGATGCTGCAATAAACACGTGTGTGCAGGTATCTTTCTTATAAAATGATTTGGGTTCCTCTGGGTATATTCCCAGAAGTGGGATTGCTGGACCACATGGAAGGTCAATTTTTAGATATTTTAGAAACTGCCACACTGTTTTCCAGAGAGGTTGTAGTAGTTTATACACTCCCATCAGCAGTGTAGAAGCATTCCCTTTTCTCTGCATCCTCTCCAGCATCTGTTGTTTTTTGAGTTATTGATGATGGCCATCCTGACTGGAGAAAGTAAAGATGTTTATTTAGCTCACAGCTTGTCAGTCTGAGAAGTTTAAGGGTATGGCTCTGGCTTCTGTTGAGGGTTTTCCTGCTGCATCACAACATGGTGGAGAAGGTCAAAGAGGAAGCACATGCATGGGAAGAGGAGGAAATCTGAGGTGGTTCCTGGCTTTATAACAATTCACTTTCTTGGGAGCAAATTCATTCTTCTGAGAACTAATCCAGTCTCACAAGAGTAAGAATGTCCTCATTACCCAGACAACAACATCAAGCCATTCATGAGAGATCCACTCCTATAACCCAAACACCTCTCACGAGCCCCAAGTTCCAACACTGCCACACTGGGGATCAAATTTCAGCATGATTTTGGTGGGAACAAACAAACCATATGCAAAACACGGCACCAGAAGATTTGATTCCTAGTAAGGACCCACTTCCTGGATTGCAGATGACCATCTTTTTATTATATCTTCTAACGGTGGAAAGAGAGCAAGCTCTCTGGTACCTCGTCTTATATGGGCACTATTCCCATTACGAGGGTCCCCCCTTCAAGATCTCATCTAAACCTAATTATCTCTCAAAGGCCCCACCTACAAATACCATTACATTGAAGAGTAGGACTTTAATATATGAATTTTGGCAACCCACAGCAGCCCCCCCACATCAGTCTAATGTTCCCTTGGAAGCTCATGGCTTAGCAGGCCTAACGACTATCTCTATGATGAAGAGAAGTACCTCACCCAGTAGAACAGAACGAGCAGCTTTTTTCTACCTGTGTGTGCCAATTGACACAGGCTTGTCACTGGTTTGAGCCCACTGTGTCATCCTTTTTGCTGCCATAGTAAGTTATTATATGCACTAATAAATGACTCCCCAAGAAAATGGTCACAACTTTTCATTGTCTTCCTCTCCACCCATGCCCTGGGGACAACACCTGTTCCTGTTTATTGAGGAATGTGACAGATGTGCGTTCGTGCAGCCTCATGCGTTTAATAAAACAGGAGGATTGGTCCTTTCGGCTGGGTTTTATTATTTGTTTCAGTTTGCTTTACAAAGTAGACACTTCCCAGTGCTTCAGACTCACTTTTAGATTCTATTACTACTTGTGATTAGAAAGGACCTCCTAGATCTTAGCTTTCATAGAACTATAGAATTAAAAACAAAAACGAATGGGACTTTAACCACTTCTTTTATGTCAAATTCCAATGCGTGCTTCCCTCCTCCCATCTCACTGCCAACGCTTCTTTCTCTGCCTGTGCCTCATGACCTCTCGGGGCTGTGGGAGGTTTCAGATAATATAGTGGGTCTGGGAATATGGCCAGCAGGTGGGTCAGCCCCGTTCCCGCCCTCTTTGCCCCATCTTCAGCCCTGGTGAGAGCTGATTCTGCCAATCCTTTTGCCTTGAATCAAACAACTCTGTTTTGTCTGACGTCTATTGAAGGAATTGCTCCTCCTCTCACAGCCCAGCTACTCAGTTTGTGATCTGTAAAAATCACCATTCATCTGTAGATCAGCAGCTTCTCTCTAACTGTCTATTTTAGAGGCACTGGAAGATTTTTCTTTTGGTTCATCCAACTTACTGGCTAGAAGATCCTTCACAGAGTGAAAAACTCTGCTCCTGGGTTTTCATCCTCACTGCATCTTACCCTCTATTTCTAAATTGGTCAGTATGTGTGAACTCATTGTGGAAAGTCAATGTTACTGGGATACACAAGGCAGCAACTTCCCCTTCACTGATTCTTCCAGTTTACTCTATGCAGGCAAGAATAACACTAGATAATATGGGCAGTAGGTAAGAGGGTTGTTTGTGTGTTTCTTCTGAAGAATCGCCAGTACTGTGAGCCAGCGGATTGAAATATTTGGGGAAAGAGCCAGACTCAGTAGCCTGAGGCTACAGTCCTAGCTACTTGGGAGGCTGAGGCAGGAGAATTGCTTGAGCCTGGAAGTTCAAGACCAGCGTGGGCAACATAAGGAGAGCTCCCCATTTCTTACAAAAAAGAGCTGTTTATGGGAAAAGGTGAAAGAGTTGAGATGAAGGGTTGAAAGATGAACACCTCCTCACCCTCCAACCTACTAGGAATGATAAATAGTTCTTAGAAAATATGGAGGTTGGAGAGTTCTGGAATAATCTGGAAATGAGAAATCTCATAAGGTAAAGAGGAATTTATACTATTTTTAGAGCTTGAAGAATTGAAGAATGTGACACAGAGAAGTTATTTCACTAGAACAATAGGAAAAGTGCAAAGATCTGCTATCACTGGTGAATATGAAAGCTCTAGGAAGGAGTGGAAGCCCATCTTGCATTGGGGCCATCAGGTCCAAGGAAAAGCCATGGCATGTGGCTGTGACTCCCCATGGAGTACTTCATGGTGGTCATGCTGGCAGGAGGGGCAAGAATGATATTCTTTGATGGTAAGCTCCGGACCTCAGTCAACTGGCTAAGGGTCAACCCATCTCCTCTTCTGTTGATTTGCATGGGAAACAGTGAAGACATCCAAATGTATCTCTACTGACTTAAAACACCTGAGTAGGATGAAAAACACATCCTTCCCTCCGTTAAAGTTCATTTGGGAGAGGAGGAAGGTGACCACACAGAGACTATCGGAGAGCAGGAGTTGGTTGTCTGGGCCCCAGATGAGCTCCTGGAACAAACTAAAGTGTAGCTAATGAAGACTGCCAAAAAGGAGTTTGCCACTGATCCCTCTGTTTCCGGTCTCACCCTCTCCAAGTCATTCTGTCCAAGGTCGCCTCATTACTGTTCACAAACACAATTTAGATCAAGTTACACCTGACCCCAGAGACCTCTAGAGGCTCCCTTTCCAAACCAAATAAGGTATGCATGCCTCAGCTGGGCATTCGGGCTTCCAGAATACAGACCCAACCAGCGTTTCCAGTGTGTCCTTCCCTCCATGCAGCCAGATGGCTGGTACCCTTCCCACTCCTGCTGCCTCTCCTCCTCCATCCTTTTGCTCCTTCCCTCTGCTCTCCTGTGTTCCACATGTTCTATACCATCTCCCGACAACAAATCTTATACATTCAAGACCCATCTCAAACTCCTTCTGATATTTTTCCTGATCTAACTTTACCCTCTTCAGAAAGGCACTAATCTTAGCTCACCTCGTACTTGAATTACTTCTAGGTCTTCTCTCCATTTGGTTGTGAGCTACTGCAAGGCAGGGAATGAACACCCTCATCTTTGTATCTGTGGCAGCACATAGCACAGTCTCTTGTACACAGAAGTGGTTCATGGACAGACTGGAAAGAATACCTGGAGGCTGAGAAGAGTAGACTTGTTTGTTAAAGAAGTCATACACCATTGTGGGAATTCTGGAATTCCACAATATCTGACACATAGTAGGTGCTCAAAAACATTTTTTTAAATGGATGAATGTTAAAGACCTTTTGACTGAGGATATAAGATATACAAGTAGTATTTCTGGTAAAAATGATCTGTCAGATTATTAGTGATACAGGTAGTATAAACTTGATAGAAATAAGAATCTTGATGTGCGAGTCTGGAGGTCAAGTGCAACCGTGTTGTTCGCAAGCACCTCTGCTGTTGCGGGTTTCTAACTTGCCTGGGTCTCTAAGTGCCCCTCAGGTCTCTGGGAGGGTCCGGCGAGGTGGCTGTACAAAGTGGAGCACAACTCTGCGTGTCTGTGGGTGCCTTCAAGGAGGATACATCCCTGCGTATGCGCATGGGTCTGTGAACTCGACAGGAAGCTCCCCAAGGACAGGAATATGTTTTGTTCACGACGCTCTCCAGTGGCTGGCACATAATAAGCGTTAAATAAACATTTGTTGACTGAAAAAAAAAAGAAAAATAATTATCTTACAGAAACCACTTGGCTGGATAGAAGATATGGTTGATGCTCTTCTAGTATCTGGTATATAGACAACTTTCCAGATAGTATCCTGAGTTTGAATCACAGCTAAAAATCTTGCCAACTGCGTCACCATGAGTGAATCTCTCTTAGCCCCAGTTTATTGTCTATAAGGGGGGAGATGATAATAGTTACCTCACAGGTTGATTGAAAGAACTGAATTATATAAGGTATAACAACTTTCTTTAGACTATGAACCTCGGTAAAAATTTCAGGCTCTTAAATAGTCCTAGATAGATAGATAGGTAGATAAAAGATAGATAGATCAACAGATAGATAATTTGGGCAACTGTATTCCAAAGATGATGGTTTAGTGAATTTTTGAGTTGTTTCTTTGATCTTAATTTGATTGTCATAGAAAAATAACTTGGTTCTGTGGAAATAAAAGGAACCCCAGGAGATGTCTGTAATGACCAGAGTCTGTCAAATTCCTTAGCCTAACGATAGTTCAAGGCAGTGGTTCTGAAGCTTGCAAGCTAAAGAGAAATACAGATTGAGAGAGATGGGAGAGCTTAAAATGTAAACTGTGAACCCAATAATAAGTGGGGAAAAATGAGGGGCCTCAAACATCAATAGTAACATGTAGATTTAGATTATATGAAGATGGTGTTAAAGGTCAATGCTCATCTTCTCTTTTCACTTTCATACTGTTCCTGTGAGATGCACTTGAAAAAGCCTAATTTTAAAGTGGTCATATGAAGAAGATGGAAAGAATTTTAAAAGCTGATGCAAAACTATAGTAACTAGGACAGAAAAGCTGAAACCTAATTGAGCCAAAGTTAGTGATTAACACGAAAGATAACAAAAAGAATATTCTTAGCTATGTTCAGAATAAGGAAGAATACAGAAAGAATAAATCCACTGCCTGGAAACATGAGCTAAATGATGGTACTGCTAGAGGTTGGTAATTTGCCTTATAGCAAAGTATCTAGTGGTTTTAGTGGTCTTGGACATTGAACTGTTCAATATATCAGTGACTTAAGTGAAGACAGACAGTATTTTATTGCACTTGCAATTGGCACAAAGCTGGAAAAGAGTTGAACATGTTGGATGCCATCATCAATATTCACATGCTCAACTCTTTTCCGACTTTGTACCAATTGCAAACACATCTAAGTTGAAAAGTTAGGGGAATTGGAAAAATAAAGAAGCCAGACAAAAGACAAGAAAGATATGCAAGTTGTTTGAAATATTTGAAGAATGTCATTTGGAATGAGGATCAGATTAAATCTCTCTATCGCTCTGAAGAGTAAAATGGGAACCCACTGGTGGAAGTCAGAGAAAACAGATACTGGCTCTGTATTAGGAAAATCTTGGAGAATGATCAAAAAGTGAAATGGGTTTCTCTGCAAAGTAATGCATTCCCTGTTACTGGAAATGTGCTGGTAGAGGCTGAACTTGTCTTGAAGGGATTTGTGAAGTGAGATGTTAAGCTGGATGACTTATAATGATAATGTTATGTGATTCTACCAGGGCTAGAGAGGTTTCATGGGCACTTAAGAAATTTTTTCAGCTCTCTCCTATAACATAACTTGCAATTCCGGGCACACTCACAGCTTTGTCACCTACCAGATAGTTGTGTACTAGGATGAGTCTCACTTTTTTTCAAAACAAAACCCTCTGCAGATGTTTAATATAATTGCTGTTTCCTTCACTGACTCTCTCCCCACCACCCCCCGTGTGTGTACTCTGTAAACTTTACATTTGTTCAAACTGCCATAAGAAAATTTTCAAACAGACGCATTCATCTAAGAGTTACCCAGAGTACTTTCAGGAAAAGCAATTTGATTATGTACCTTCTATATGTATTTCCATGGCACTAAAGTTACAAATACCTAGTATATAGGGCATGAAGATAAATAAGCAAAGGCAGACAAGAATATCCATCAAGGAGACATTAATGGCAAGAAGGAAATTTTTAAGCGTACAATTATTTAAAAAGAAGAGGAAAGGTTGACAATGATGGCTCCTATGTTTAAAAGTGCCAAAGAGTAAAGCTATCTGCCAAGCACAGCAGAGGGCCTGGGCTGCCTTGTGAGTTTGCTGTCTGCAAACTGGGCCCTCTGGCCTCCTCTGCCCAAGCAGACACAATATTATCATTTCCAGTTCTTTAAAGCTGACACTCTACTTCATTACTTCGACATTTGACATATCATATTTTTGACTACCAGGTCTACTTTTCAAAAGCACCATTTGAAAGTTCTGTGCCAAATAGCAATATTTCAAATCTTCATTGCTTGGGTTTGCTTTTTCATCTCCTGCCGGTCACTGAGATCATATTTAGTCAGGCTGGGCTGCAAGGTTCCTGTGTCCAGCTGGTACTCAGGCATGGAAATGTAACTTTTGTACAGTGTCGTAAAATTAAGGCCCCAAATTTTCCAGGACACGAAGATAGTAAGTTTAGAGGGAAAGAATGTATATAATCAACAGAATGTGTCCCCCACAGTTATAAAATGATATAATTGTGGGTCACAAAAATCAGAGTGGACACATGAATATTTTATGTATTTTTTTTATTCCATAAGAAGCTAAACTGGTGCTCTCAGATGTTATGGTATATGGGAAAATTAGTAAGAATCGACTTGGCACCTTGGAGAGTAATGAAGAAGGTGGTGGAAAGACAGGGGCCAGTCCTGGTATAAGGAGTAGCCATTCCTTGGAATCCACTAGGGACCAGTCAAAGGATTTCATCTGCTTGTTTGGAGAAGACAATAACTTGATCAGAACAGTCCTATGAGAAGCTCAATCTGTCAGTCCAAAAATCTGTATAGAAAGAGACCTAGAGTAGGAGGGAGAATCAGGAATCTAACAGAGAAGCCCAGAGATGGGCAGAGCAGAGGCAGGGTTGAGCACCTGCTGACTGGGGGCCTTCAGGTCCCAGCCAAGGTGCACTTTGCCCTCAGTACAGGCCCCGTAGAACAGCCAGGCCACACTCACCAAGCAAACTTGTGTAGCTGGTGTGGGTTTTCATGTGACCTGAATGAGCTACAGCTGAAGAAACAGTCATCCTCAGGGACTGTTTTCCTGAGTCTGTGCTTCAGGGGTGGTGATGGCTGGGGTGTGGTGGAGCCAGTGGTGGTTCCAGCTCCAGGGAGGCTTCTCACTCCCTCCTGGAGGGGCAATTGCCCTTTTCCCTTCACAGTATTTTCCCTTCTGTTTTACTCCCTCTGCTGTGTGTGTGTGTGTGTGTGTGTGTGTGTGTGTGTGTGTGTGTGTGTGTGTTGGGCTAAGAGAGGTGAGATAGGACTGGGAAAGGGGGAGCTGGCGAGAGGCGGGAACCATGTCTGCTCTTTCCTCTTCCTAACGGCTCAGCTTCTGAGAAGGTCAGGAAAACTCCTATGCACAGGTTGCAGGCTTGGGGACCAGGGTTACCTGTCATTTCCAGCCTCAGTATGACTGATTTGAACTCGCTAAGTTTCCTGAGCAGGCGCCTGCCTGCCCTCTTATTGCTATGAAGATGAAATACGTGTAGAGGCACTGATGTCAAGCATTTGCAATAGACAAGAAAAATGAAAGAATGGAAGCCATGGAGAAATGAGAATTATTGGATCAAGTATGAAGAATGGTAAATGTTGATAATTTTTCTAATAGACATTGTGAAGATTAAAGTTTTTATGATTCTTCTTTGCCTTTTTTCCTTCATTCTAATGTCATAAGGCCTAGGAGCATAAGGGGTTTGTCACTGGGTGTTGCATTGCAACAAAAAGCAAGGCAGAAGTTCAGAATCCCCTCAAATGAAAGTGTGAATCCAATAGTAGGTTTTGCTACCTGGAATTAGATGTTGACTTGCCACTCTGTAAACTTTATTTTCTATATGAAACATTTTAAATGCAATCATTTAATTATTCATTGAAAGTTCATATGTACAACATTTAATGTGCACCTGCTCTATATAAAGCACTCCACTAGGTACTATTCATAAAATTAAACTCAGGTATTCAGTTATGAAAATAGACCATGGCCCACACCCCCTACAAAGTGTTAAAAGCAAGTAACATGCCCAAGAACATATTTCCTTTGAGTTTCACAAAAGTCTTAGTTTGGGAAGGAAAAATCAAGAGTATTTGCTTTAAACCACAATGGGTATCCTCTGAAACAGTTATTACAGGGCACAGAGGTTGCAGCCATAACTAAAATGAAATGTTGAATCAATCTGTGTGTATGACCTCATTCAAGTTTGGTGGTCCAAGTGATGTTTTTCTTGGCCTGTAAAAACTCCAGGTACTTGCAAAACTGTCTTAAATGGTAAAGGAATAGAAGATTTCTGTTTTTATTTTTCTAAAATTGAGTTTGTTTGGGCTCAATTTCTCCCTCTTTTGGTTACTCTATATGTGTCCAGTTTTTAGTCATGCAGCTACTATTATAAATTCTCAACATTTAAAAAATTTTCATTGATTTAAATTTAATTTTTATTATTTATTCCTTTTTTCTTTTATAGATACATGATTTGTACATATATATGGGGTACATGTGAATTCTCAACAATTAATATTAAATAAGAGAAAAAAAATTCTGTTGTATTCCAGATTAGAAATGTTTTGAAATTTCTACTCAGGTCTGTTTTTCTCCACTTCATTATTTTCTTTCCCTCCATATCCGATTTATTTAAGTTTTATCATTTGTTTATATTTATTTAGTACTTCACTTCAGGAAATTTGGTGTTATACTGGAAGCCTAGAAAGTTCTTCTAGTCTGTCTTGCCAGATCTTACCAATTCTTTTCTCTCTGGAGCAAGTGGTGTTGACCATAGACGTAAGAGATTTCCTGTCTGATTCCCGCAGAAGTCTTTCTGTGTCACAGAACCTGATACACCTGGCTCTCTACAGACCATAATCAAACGGAAAAGCAAATCTAGTCAGAGTTCAGAAGGGGTGGGAAAATGAACCTAGAAAGTCTAAAGTGAAAAAAGCCTTAAAATATATATGTATAGTTTCACAGTAATGATTATTTTCTTTGGCAATACTGTGATGTAAACAGGTATTCTTGGTTAGCAAATCTGTGGGCAGCACCAAGTTGGCATTTACATGCTACAGAAAAGGTACCTGAGGAAAGATGGTGTGAGTTACTTGTCACAAATCATACAGTCTGGGTATAAGTGTGTGATACATTTTTTAAGAACTTTTTTTGTACATAAGTTATGAATGCTTCTTGCAGAAAAATTGGACAATAAAAATGAGCAAAAAGAAAAAAATATGCATCATCCAGGCACCCAGCAGATGTCTATATTAGTGTTGACATAGTTTCTTCTAATTGTCTATATACATATGGGGGGACCCCCAAAAAACTGAAATTATCATTTTGGAGCATGGGCCCCTTGTAGTACAGACTTCCCCCATGAAGTAACTGTTCTAGGAACCCATATGCATCAGTGTACTGGTTAGCATTGTTGTGAGAGGCTACATTTGGCTTCAGTGAACTTTTTTTTGGAGATTATTTCAGCATGTTTGCCCATTTTATGACGGGTGATTTACGAGCACTCCTACCCACACTGTGCTGAATGTTCAGTAGTTTTTGGCCAAAAACAGCCTGACTCCAAGCCCCATCCTCCCTATTCACCTGATCTTGCCCCAAGCAACTTTGTTTGTTTGTTTGTTTCCTGGATAAAAACTTCTTCAAAGGGAAATGTTATGCTTATGTGGTAGAGGTGAAACAAACAATGGCAGAAGCACTAAAAATCTTCAGAATCGACTAGTTCAAAAACTGTTTTGAGCAGTGGAAAAGCATCTCAATAGGTGCATTGCATCAAACAGTACTTTCAAGATGCATGAAGTTTAAACTTGTAAGAATAAATACACAATTTTTTATAAATAAACTCCATTTTGGGGGTCCCTTCTCATATATACAGGCTGACTTTTTTCCTGAATGAAACTATACTGACTGATCGCCTTCTTTTTTTTTTAACTTGTCAAAAGACCGAGAATGTCTTTTTGATTACATCATAATTTAAATAGTCAGCCCTCTCTTTTTAGACATATATATGTTGTACCAAATATTTATTTTAATAACTATTTTGGAAGTGAACAACCTTATCCATACATCTTGGTGTTTCTCCTTTTCCTTTTAATTTCCTCAGTTTCAGGTCCTAGAGTAGCACTGCTGGGCCATAAGGTCTGTACATATTTAAGGTTCTGAGACACATGACTAAGTCACCCAGAGAAGTTCAACCAACTTAATTAAGGCTTTCTCACTCCAGGGCAGCTGAAGAAATTAACTCAGAGCATTGGAGTTGCTATGATGTGTTTACCACCTCATTTGTCCAGCTATGTTTGCAGTTAGCTTCTGACCTTGTTCCTGGGATTGTTTCTGGGGATGAATGTGAGTTTGGGAGTGGCACCTGTGGATGAAGCTGGGAGTGTGTTTAGAGGACTCACTGAGGGAGTGTGTTTAGAGGACTCACTGAGACCTTGGAAGCAAATCTCTTTGGTCTTTCTACAAACCTCATGGTCTCCACTCACAAAGGGTCAGTTTCCAGGAACAGGTTTTTAGTTCAAGGCCCCTATGTTCAGGACAATGATGGAGAAAAAACAAGACCGAAACCCAAATGAAGTTTATTTTAGTGAGCTTGAGAAGATATGTGACTAGGTAGCTACTCACATGGAAAAAACTAAACAGAAAAGAAAATAGTGGCTCTCCCTCCTAGTCCTTCCTTTGTAACCACGGATACCTTCTATTTTCTAATCGAGTATTGTTAAATTTAGGGATGGGTTGCTGAGGGAGAGCACGGCAGTTACATTCAATTTTATGTGTGCTCGCAAGGCTGTGCATGCCTCATTCTCCTGTAGTCATAGAACCAACCACACTCAGATTCAGACTCTAGTTCTGCCACTTCCTGTTTCCTTGAATAAATTCCATCACCAATCTGAGCTTACTTTCCTCATCTGTAGTTGTTCCATTCTCACTGGGTTGCAGTGAGTATGCATTAAGTATTTAAATCACTGAAGTAACCCCACTCCCATGGTTGTGCTCAGAAAGTGTTTGGTGAATCCATGCTCTCAGGAGCTTAGATTTTAGTTGGCTTTCTGGGGAGGTTCTGCTTGCTCACTGTGCTTATCATGGTCTGAAATTGCATTATTTATTTTTGAATTTGCTATGTACTGTCTGTTTCTCCATCAGCACAAACATCTTCTGAAGGAGAGTAGACTCCCAGAGCCTGGAACAGTGTCTGGCATGCAGAAGATGGTGCCCAACATGTGTAGTTATGACTTGCTCATGTTCTTTCCAACACAGTTTCCTGACCAGGAGGTAGTTCACACAGTGCCCTTTCCCCTGGTCACACCCTTCATTGGTCTTTGCTTGGTTCCAGCCATCCTCCGCTATCTGAAGAGTGATGGGAAGATTCATCTGGTGGTGTTCAACAACTTGCAGCTGGCTGATGGGAGACGACACAGGCTCCTCCTGAAACTGAGCGGGCTGCAGCAAGGGACTGGCTCTGTGGAGCTCTACCTTGACTGCACCCAAGTGGATTCCATCTATAATCTCCCCAGAGCCTTTGCTGGCCTCTCCCAGAGTCCTGAGTCCATTGAACTGAGAACTTTCCAGAGGAAGCCACAGGTAGGAACCCACAAACCCACTCTTCGAGGTGGAAAGACAGGTTGCCAGCACTCAGGGAGAGCAGAGAAGTGAGCTGAGGAACATGTGCCACTCGGTCCTGTTCCAACTCGGGGGTCCAGTGCTGGCTGTGGATCACCAGAGAACTTGAAAAACAGTTGCTGGAGGGCCATCCTCAAGACATGTTGATCAGAATCTGTCAGTGGTGCCTAGGCGTCACATTTGAACAAAATACTGATTCTAATGTGAAGTTGAAAGTGAGAGCTTCTGCTTTCTTTTTTTTTTTTTTGAGTCGGAGTCTCACTCTGTCACCCAGACTGGAGTGCAGAGGCCGCTCCCGGCCACCGCAGCCTCGACCTGCTGGGCTCTGGTGATCCTTCTACCTCAGCCTTCCAAGTAGCTGGAACTACAGGCCTGCACTACCATGCCCGGCTAATTTTTTGATTTATTGTAGAGATGAGGTCTCACCAAGTTGCCCAGGCGGGTCTTGAGCCCGTGGGCTCAGGCAATCCACTCACCTCAGCCTCCCAAAGTGTGAGATTACAGGCTGAGCCACTGAGCCCAGCTGAGAGCTTCTGCTTTCTATGATAAGTAGAGGCTCTTTGGCTACAACTGTAAAGTTGGCAAGAAATAGCAAAAATAAAAATAACTACCTTAGGGTGATAGCATTATCTATTTTCAATTTTCTATGACATAATCATTTATTATTTTTGATGAAAATATAAAGGAATATTGGAAACTGCCAAGTGCTAGGAACAGCATTTTTCATAGGTCTTGTCAGAACATCCACTAAAAAGGAACTTATTGCTAGCTTAGTTCCATGTGGTCTTAAAAAACCCCATTACCTCTGTCTTTTGTTTTACTCCATGTTTATGGTATTTTTAAAAATTATATCATTGTACCTGCTGTGGAAGTTTCCAGATACATTTCTTTTGGAATATTGTGCTAGGAAATACTTTTTTTCTTGTAAAAAAAACCTAGTATTCTTTGTCCTTTCCTGTAATGTATAACTGGTTCCTGAATTTTATCTGATGTAGAAGTCAGTGTCAAAATCAGTAACTGTGTTCATCTGTTATGGCTCATAATATTTTGTCTTCTATTTCTCAATCCTCATTTCCCATTTCTGTTTTATTATTTTATTATGTATGTTGAGTTATAAGGTGCTCTGAGCCCTCTGTACAAAGAGGCAGATGTAAGCAAGTTTCTGTTACAAGTAAGAATGCTGTGAAGTATTAGATAGTGATACAGAAACTATAAATTGGATTCTAGAATTTTGTGCTTGAACAACAGGAAGCATTTTAAAGCAGGAATTTCAAGAAAACTAAAATTTAATGTTTTTTTGTTTGTTTCTGGTTTTGCAGTCATAAATATAGAGAGATTTTGAAGGTAGATTTACATATAGAAAAAAATTAATGAATAGAAAGATACACTAAACTGTATTTCTGAATCCTCAAAGTAGCCCAGGTAATCAGAAATCGTGCCATTGATCACTTCAGAATTTAATGTCCACCACCAAATAAATTAATTTCTGAAAGCCAGAACTCAGCCATGACAAGGTCATCAGAAGCTATGCTCATTGGAATGTACTCAGAAGCTCTACCTCCTTAAACTGTCAGTGGGCATCACAGTGGCTCAGTCTCATAGTCACATTCATGTATTCATTCAGTTAGTCAACAAATAGACACATTCTAGGCATTAGGGATACTGTGGTGGAAAATCCAGTTGTGATCCTGTCTCTGTGGAGATTATAGTCCGATGTCCAGCACGATATCTGTAATGTAGCATGTGTTACATAAATCTTAACTTAGCTAGATTACAAAGTAGTATAATTCCTCTGAAAATCATTATTGTGCTCATTTCTGAAATAAGGATGATGAGTTCACATTGGCAGTTAACATAAACTTTTTCTGTCAAATGTAGATATAATAAAATGAGTACAAAGAAAAGTTACAAGTGACTTTGGACTAACAATAATTGATTAATGTCAACCAGTAATGTAAAAATATGATGCTGACTACCTAGTGACCATAGAAGATATTGTTTATTCATCTTCATAGCCCAAGGAAATCAGAGACTTTGCTAAAACCTGGAGCCAAGACATCCTAAAAACAATATTGTATAAAATTGGGATCAATATCTTATTTATTACAATTTCAACTCCATAAAAAAATTAGACAATTCTTAAGAGGCTCCTGCTAAAAAAAAAAATAGTTCACTTACCATGTAGGAAAACGGCCTTTCCTCTTCTCAGCCCCCTTGCAGAACTTTTGGGCCAAGTTGGATGCTAGCATTTTCCTAGGCTGCTGGCTACTTCCATATGCTCTTCAGTCAAAAAGACAGGATTGGCAGGCTTTAGGAAAAATTCAAACCTACACAATTGTGTCAGATGTCAGAGAGTCCAAGTATATAGGGCTACTCTTTTTTGAAAATTGTATGAATGTGAAGGTACACTGCTTTTGAACAGTGTCGGCAATCTGTGGTATGAATGTGATTTTTTCCAGGACTTCCTGGAAGAGCTGAAGCTGGTGGTGAGAGGCTCGCTGTTCCAGGTGGCTAGCCTGCAAGACTGCTTCCTGCAGCAGAGTGAGCCGCTGGCTGCCACGAGCACAGGTGTGGGCCCTGGGCGGTGTGCATACCTCCGTCTACACAGACTCCATGGCCCCTGAGTGGCTGGGTTCCACCACTGGAAGATGGACTGTTGACAAAGCAGCCAAACACAGTGCATCTACAGAAACCATGCTCTTGCTCCAAGTCCAGGGCAAGGAATGTTTTCATTGAGCTTTTATTTTTATAACTCACGTGAATTTGGAACAGCTAACCAGTGGCATCACTCTCTCTCTCTTTTTTCTTTTTAGGTGAATTAGAAAAATTACCCCAAATTAAATTCAAATACCGCAGGCTTTTGAGTCATCTTGTCATGATGATTCTCTGGGGAATCATTTGGTTTTTAGTCACTTAGGTATGACTGTCACTGGCTGAATGCTTCTTGCCTTTTGCTGTTCCTACAGGGGACTTTAACCGGCAGTTCTTGGGTCAAATGTCACAATTGAACCAACTACTGGGAGAGGTGAAGGATCTTCTGAGACAGCAGGTAACAAACAGGACATATTATTAAGAAAGCCCCAGTCTTGGCAGAAGAGCTGTCTGTCCCAGTCAGTGGAGTTGCAGGCCTCAGACAGGGAGGTGGCTCTGGGCACCCGCAGCACCAGCTCAGAGCTCTGCTAGGGGGGCTCTGGAAATGTGGGCTGTGCTTGTGACAGACACACCATGGCTCCAAGCAGAGCAGTGTCATCATAGGCTACATTAGCTCTGCTGTAAAACGTGTTGTGGAGATAGCCACACAAGAATTCTTTTATTCCTGGATTCCTTTTCAATCTTTTTTCCCCCTCCCATTTTCAAAGGTCAAGGAAACATCATTTTTGCGAAACACCATAGCTGAATGCCAGGCTTGTGGTAAGTGCTTTTCTAGTAACTGGCTCACTCTAAGTTGGGTGATTCAGGCTAATGCAAGACCTGGGGTGAGACTGTGTGGACTGTGGTTTCCGCAGGTTCCCTACATGGTTAGAGGCAAGGGAAGTGGAAAATCAAAGTTTGTGTTGCAAAGTTCATATATCTTCCTGGTGACAAATGAGCCTGTGGATTACTGTTTTTCTCTAGGTCCTCTCAGGTTTCAGTCTCCAACTCCAAGCACACTGGTGCCCCCAGCACCCCCGGCACCCCCAACACGTCCACCACGCCGGTGTGACTCCAACCCGTGTTTCCGAGGTGTCCAATGTACTGACACCAGAGATGGTTTCCAGTGTGGGCCCTGCCCCGAGGGCTACACGGGAAATGGAATCACCTGTTCTGATGTTGATGAGGTAAACACCCTATAGCTTATGAAAAAAGAAGCCAAGCTGATAAGTAAGGGATGACTTTGATTGTCTCCCAGGCTCCATAAGAAAACCTACTTCCTGGTGGGAGGAGGTAAGGGACGAAATACTACCTGTTGGTAGTAACGTTGGGTGCAACGTACACTGTTCAAGGGATGGTACACTAATAGCTCAGACTTCTCTACTACGCGATATATCCATGCACACAACTGTACCCCTAAGTCTATAAAATTTTTTTAAAAATTTATTTAATGGCTACCTGATGACTCCTTGGAAAGACCCTGAGACACAGAGAAGCAGAAGGAGCCATGACACAATACTGTGACCGTGTTTGCCATTCTTCCTCTCTGCGTTTCTGAGAGAAAACATGGTCCACGACTACAGTGCTGAGATTTCTGCACATACCGACTTTGCATTGGTTTCTCTTTTGCTGTCTGTGTTATAATTTTGCTTTTCCACTGCTTTTGAAAATATGGAATGGGAGGGTTTTTGTAAAGATTTTTGTAAGTCAGGGTTACAATGGATTTCTTCAGCCTTCTTAAAATAGAGAGGCAGAGGAGAGTCTCACACCAACAAGACCTGTTGGGGAGGCTCTGTCACCTGTGAGTAACTAAAAGTGAGAGGAGTGGAGCTGGAGGGAGCACATCCAGCAAATATGGCTGACTGACCAGCTGGCAGAGCCCCCAAAGAGAATTCAAGACCAGGGTTAACCAGTTAGTAGTCCAGTTGCAGAGCAGTGTCCATAGCAGGTAGCAAGGCTGCCATGAAAATGTGCACACTAGCACCCATGGGCCCTGCAGGCTTGGGGAACACTCAGCTGTTTACCTCCCTGGTGGTAAGCAACTAAGAGCATCTCTAGGAATCCATTAATTGGAGAAACATCTGCACACATTTCACAAAACTGCATCTGATTTTTATCTGTGAGCTGGAATTTTCCTCCTTTTGAAAAGGCAGGAAGTGGTTATGGTTTTTACATTAGTTGAAGTGGTTAAAAAAAAAAAAAAAGAAAAAGATCAGTCACCCAGGCAACAACAGCCTAGGGATAGCTGAGGACTTGATAGGACACAAAGGCAAGAATAGGCTCTGATGGATCAACAACTTGATGAAGAATCGTCTTCCCTGGCTTTGTCTTCTCCAGGTCTTTCCATATGAGTGGTTGGTTTGCTAATGCCTTTGGAGTCATCTAATAACCAGTTGACAAGTGGTCCGAGGACACAGTCCTTTCACAGAGACTTGTCAGTTCCTAGTTAGACTATCAGGGGGCTAAGCACACTGGAAGGTAGACTGGTTAATAACAAGGATCCCTTCAACTCAAGTTAAAATTTTCTGGAAAATTACATTATTCTGTAATACAGCAAAACCCACTAAAGGACCCTTTCTACCTAAGTTACAATTTTCTATAAAGTTACATTATTCTGTAATATAGTAAAGCCCACTAGAGGTAGCCCCAGACTGTGTGGTCAGGGATTCCTTGGGTACTATAAGATTAGAAGCCTTGATTTCCTTTATTATTCTTTTCCACCAAAAAATAGATAGTTAAATGACTAAATAAACATGTACAAACAAATGGAGAAAGGTTTAAAAGTGTTTTCTCTGTGTGGCTAGAGACTTTGAACTTTTTTTTTTTCTCTCCAGTGCAAATACCATCCCTGTTACCTGGGTGTGCGCTGCGTGAACTTGTCTCCTGGTTTCAGATGTGATGCCTGCCCGGTGGGCTTCACAGGGCCCATGGTACAGGGTGTTGGGATCAGTTTTGCCAAGTCAAACAAGCAGGTGGGCTGAAGTTATGGTTTCAATTCATTTCTCATCTTAACAGAACAATTCTGGTTGGTTCCTTCATTATAGATCTTTACCTCCTTGAGCAGTTAATGCCATGTGCAATATCATGGTGCACGATATGAAAATTAGGAAGTTCTCCTATTCATTTCTGAGTATTTATGTCCATAAAGTCTAGCAGGGAGGAAGTCGCTGAGTTGGGATAACAGGATATCACTAAAAAAAGAGAGAGTAGGGTAATACTGGATATGTGGCATAATTTCAGACTTATTTTGTGGATAACCATTGAGCATTTTGTCCTGCAGAATTATTTGAGAATCAGGAAAACAATAAAAGTGTTGAAATATTAGGTTACTTTTATTGTCATTGTTGTCAGTCAGAAGTTGTGTTAGCCAGGAGGGGATTTCAAGAGTAGAAATGATCCCCTGAGGCCATTTTCACTTTTTCTTATATAAGCTATAAATGCCATAAAGCACTGGAGTACTTCAAGACAGTCTCCATTTATTTCCAAATGTTCTACTATATCCTGGTCATTATTTAACTGACTGTGAAATTCTTTTTGATGTTTTCAGCCCTGAAAAATAGTTGGTCTATAGAAATATTTTGCAACTTTAGGGAAATTATTAGCTTTGGAGAAGGGAAGAGGCTCATTATTTCTTAGTTGCCTATCAAAGGATTCTAGAGGGCACTATTTTTTAAACTAGAAAAAGAAGGCAAGCTCAACATATAGGAATGACAAGAAGTCATTAGGGTAAGGACCCAAAGTTTTTCTTCCTCTCCTCTAATGATGACATCTCTAAGACTAAACCAAGAAAAATAGGCAAAATGAAAAACAAAGTGCTTGGTGTAAGGTAGTAAGGTGCAAGGGGCACTTTCCAATGAATTTCCACAACACAGTAGACCTAAATGAAACAGAAGGAAGTCACCTTGATAAAATTTAACGATAAATTTTAATGTACTCCAAGGGCAAAAGAAATAAAAGAAAATGGTGAGGTTTCCAGAAACAAAGAGAAAACTCAAAGCCAAAACTGTGAGTGAGGCTGAGGCTACCACAGCTCATGGGAGGTGGGAGCTGGGTCTAGGTCCTCGGAATGGGGAGCTGGGGTTTTAACACCTATGTGGGTGCAGCAAATGTAGTCTTGGAACTTTACTAATTAGAGATCGCTGATGTGAATTCACATCATTCCAAATGCTGTTCCTGGTTGCCATTGACGTGAATTTATGACTTTGCAAATTCTATTTCTGAATGCTATAACGTTGTCATGTGTATGTGTTATTATATTTTGCTTGAAAATGAATAGTCAGGCAGGGAGAAAGTTAATTGAGATAATTATCTGATATCAACTGCATGATGTGGTTATTGATTTACGTAGTTGGTAAAAATTGCAAATTGGTCATTATTTTGTTGCGATTAGTGTTGAATACTTGTATTTTGATATTTCAGTGCTTTCATACTTCAACACTAAAAATAATTTATCATAATTATAAAAAATGAAGAAATACATGCTGATTTCTGAGGTCAAAGGTGAATCCAGTGAACTTATTAGTGATAATGAGACAGATAGTGATGTAATGATGCAATGCAAATGAAAATATATATAATATATTTATATTTATTATATATATTTATGTATATAAAATATATTTTTGGTTTATAGTCTGAATAAAAATACAAAGTATGGAATTCTAGTCAGAGTGGTGTCTGAGGCAAATACTGGATATGTCTGCAACTTTCAGCTGTATTGTGAAAAAGGTGACAATTTAGAAAAGACCATTTCACTTGTGCTTAA
>CAUYQG010123369.1:0-10142 GCA_963574415.1 Tarsius wallacei | reverse complement strand
TTTCATAGTGAAAATAAAATATTTTGAAATTTCTTTCTTTCCTTTTTTTTTTTGAGTTGGAGTCTCACTCTGTTGCCCAGGCTGCAGTGCAGTGGCACGATCCCGGCTCACTGCAGCCTCAACCTCCTGGGCTGAGGTGATCCTTTCGCCTCAGCCTCCTAAGTTGCTGGGACTACAGGCACAGGCCGCCACACCTGGCTAATTAAAAAAAAATTTTTTTTTGTAAAGATGAGGTTTCACCATGTTGCCCAGCTGGTCTTAAACTCCTGGGTTCGAGAGATCCTCCCACCCTGGTCTCCCAAAGTGCTAGGATTACAGGCGTGAGCCACCACACCCGGCCAATAATTTCCACTTTTTCACATAAAAAGAAATCGTATGCATGTGCACCAGGCAGTAATATACAGGCATCTCATCCTCTTTAATAGCTACCTGTACCATGATTTATTAAGTGAATTTTCTAGTGCTGAACAATAGGTTGCTTCCAATTTCTTGCTGTTGTAAATCCTTGTGTGTTTTTATATGTGCTCTTACTCTTGCAAAATTCTTTTTTTTCTCTCCCCCGCTTCCAGCAAAATTCTTAAGAGTAGTATTCCTCAAAGAGGCTGGAAATGTTCAGTCTTAATCAATGCTATCAAATTAGCTTCTTAAAAGGCCAATCAATTATACTGTCATACTGTAAGGTATATCCCAAATCCTTTATTACACTTAACATTATCAACTTTTAATATCGTTCCTAACCTGCCTGGCACAGTGGCTCGTGCCTGTAGTCCCAGCACTCTGAGAGGCCGAGGCAGGAGGACAGCTTGAGCCCAAGAGTTCAAGACCAGATTAGGCAACATAGTGAGCCTCCATCTTCACAAAAACGTTTTTAAAAATGTGGCCAGGCATGATGGCCTGGGTCTGTAGTTCCAGCTACTTGGGAGCGTTGAGGTGCAAGAATTGCCTGAGCCCAGGAGGTCAAGGCTGTGGTGAGCCGTGATCGTGCCACTGCACTCTAGCCTGGGTCAGTGAGACCTTGATTAAAAATGAAATTAAATTAAATAGTCCCTAATCTGATTCTTGAAAACGTGTTTTTATCCACGTCCCCCTGAGCATATACTTTGTGGCCATTTGTGAAAACTTCTGTAAATGTATCCATTGACTGGCTTTCTCTTGTCATTCTCTTATATGTTCACAGGTCAGTCACCCCAGTGGATGTCAGTTGAAATCACTCCTTCACAACGCCAGTGCCGGGTCTGCCCTTAGTTTGAGGGGACAGCATCATTTAAGGATATATCCGCTTTATTGATCGGTTTACACTTTTGCTGTTTTCACCCTCTGGCATGCAGGAATTAAAGACATCTATCAGCTACTAATGACCAAACGTCTAAAGCATTAACAATGCTCTGGAAAGTTTAAATAGAAAGCGAGACAGTTTACAGGAAGCATCACACCACAGCATACGTAGCCATGAAGTTATTTTCTTCACTTGGATAATTTCATATGTACACACAGCAATAAGAATCACAGCACACCCCAGCACACTGTGAGTGGTCTTAAAGAGACAGAGCCATCTATTCCCATAAGAACTTTTAAAAATAATTACACACAACACTGCCATTAGTCCATATACAAATATCTGGACGTTTTTTAAAAAACTAAAGCAAAATGCACAAAAAAGTGGCAAGAGTTTGGCTTGAATGGTGAGTTTTAGGAATGAATGGGTTTTTTTTCTCCTTTTCTTTAAACTCCCTAAATGGTATTTTAGTTTCATCATTTGAAAGTACATTTTAATTCTAAAATTAGATCGTGATGACGGGTTCCCCAACTCTGTGAATACACTAAAAAACACTGAACTGTATATTTTAAAAGGGGATATGTGTATTTTTTATGATATGTGCATGATGTCTCCATAAAGCTATTCTTTTTTTAAAAAAAGTGAATTTTAAAAGTTAATATACTCCCCTACGCAGGGAAGGAAAATAGAGGAGGGAACTCTATACGTTCTGCTTAATTTTGCTGTGAACATAAAACTGCCCTAAAAAAATAAAGTCTATTTAAAAAAAATACTGCAGTGGGTTCTTTGTTAATTTCCCATTAATTTCCCATTTAAAATTCTGGAAGGTAGTAGAATATATAAAAACTGGAGCATGACATGCCTTTTCTAACCACTTGTTCTTGGTAGAAATAAGCTGATGAGCATACAGGCAAAAGCGACCTCCCTCAAGTATCAGTGAAATGAGCGTCAGCAAAGCGAAAACCTTCTGGGTGACTTTATCCTACAGCAACTTACAGACGCCTGTGTAGAGTGATCCATGCTCCCATAATTCTTATTAGAACTAACAGTGTTCATAGTGGGAGACAGAGTGTGTCATTAGAGATATCTATTCCTTATCTCTCTAATCTGGCTTCGCTTCTGGGTTCCTAACTGATGATTAATGAAGATTTCATTGTGTTGAACTCTTTCATATAGAAAAACGAAGTTCTTGTTTAATTAAAAAGCCACAGAGAATAAATTAATTCCATTTATCAACAATGTCATAAAATGGACGAGGGCTGTCTGGGGGCTGGCTTTTCTATTAGAACTTTCTTTTTTTTTGAGCCGGGGTTTTACTCTGTCGCCCAGGCTGGAGGGCAGTGGCATGATCACAGCTCACTGCAGCCTCAACCTCCTGGGCTCAGGTGATCCTTCCGCCTCAGCCTCCTGAGCAGCTGGGACATGCCACCACACTGGTCTGGTTTTTTTAATGTTTTATAGAGATAAGATCTTGCTATGTTGCCCAGGTTGGCCTCAAACTCCTGGGCTCAAGCAGTCCTCCTGTCTCAGCCTCCCAAAGTGCTGGGATTACAGGCGTGAGCCACCCCGCCTGGCCTCTATTAGAAATTTCTATTTGAGCCAGGCTTGTTGGCTCAGCCTGTAATCCCGCGCTTTGGAAGGCTGAGGTGAGTGGATTGTCTGAGCCCGCGGGTTCGAGACCCGCCTGGGCAACTTGGTGAGAACTCATCTCTACAATAAATCAAAAAATTAGCCGGGCATGGTAGCGCGGGCCTGTAGTTCCAGCTACTTGGAAGGCTGAGGCGGAATGATCACCAGAGCCCACCAGGTCGAGGCTGCGGTGGCCGGGAGCGGCCACTGCACTCCAGTCTGGGCGACAGAGTGAGACTCCGATGCAAAAAAAAAAAAAAGAAATTTCTATTTGAATGCTAAGTCACAAAGAAAGGGGGAACTTACAACAAATATTGTATTTACAATGCTAAAAGAGAAGCCAGAGTGATCAGCAAGATAAAAGTGAACTGTTTTTACTATAATAAATTTAGTTGAAAAAATAAAGTTGTTTTAAAGTTTCTACTCTTTAAAAGGAAATGTAAAAATAAGGTCAATTTTTATTCCCAAATAATAAATGGAAACAAAATAATATTTCTGTGTCATGGTGGTCTGGTCTGTGGAAAGAGACACCATCCCTAACTTGGGATCCTAAAATTCAGAAGTTTAAGTTAACTTGCAGTGATGGAAACTCTGTCCTTGGAAGCCCAGAAGAGAAAAAATTTCTTTCTAGAAATTCGAGATTTTTTTAGGGAGTGAGGCATAAATCATACCCTAAATATTTTGGGTAGATTTCAAACTAAGCGCATAAGGAAGTGTTAGGTACTCTCTAACCAAGCCTGTTCTTTACACCTAAATTAACTTACTGCTGGCCAGGCGGGGTAGCTCACACCTGTAGCCCCAGCACTTTGGGAGGCAGAGGTATGATCACAGCTACTGCAACCTTGACCTGCTGGGCTCAGGTGATCCTTCCGCCTAAGCTTTCCAAGTAGCTGGAACGACAGGCTTGCGCCACCACGCCTGGCTAATTTTTGGATTAATTGTAGAGACGAGATCTTGCCAAGTTGCCCAAGCTGGTCTTGAACCTCTGGTCTAAGTACCTGGCACACAGTAAGTAATTAAAAACTCTCAAAAAGAGAGAAACTTTTTTGGAAGTTTTTATGCCTCTACTTCTGCACAGCCACTGAGCAGTTCTGTGCGCACCTTCTAGTTTTTGTCTGTGCTCCCTCCTATTTCCATACTAAATGCTATCCCCCACCCCACCCAAGGAACAGACGTGGAAAATATCTTGCTGTATTATGGAAGATTAGGAATGAGACTGTTACGGGTCTGCTTCTCCCCAGTTAAATGCTAAAGCCAACTCCTAATGTCAAAGACCTGCCAGAACGCAAACTCCCTGGGGAGAAGTTGCTCTCGCCAATCTTCTCTTTGAACTTGAAGGTCAATGGGTTGCACCACCTCTTTATCAAAGAAACGATAGCTTCAGATGCAGGGCAGGTATGGCTGGGTGCGGTGGCTCACGCCCACAATCCTAGCACTCTGGGAGGCCAAGGGCGGAGGACTGCTTGGGCCCAGGAGTTTGAGATGTAGGACAGGTATATTGCCATTTTATATGTATGGTTTTGGTTTCCAGAAATGAAATCTGGTTTATTTGGGATCCAAATAACAGATCCTTGAGAGATCAACTCCTTTATGACCCCAAATAACAACAAATAATTATTGAACTGTGCAGATGAATTGCATGGCAAAGTAAGTTTGTGATTTCTAATAAGGGAAGATAAGAAATAACATAGTCAAAGAAATCATGTCATCGAGAAAAAGAAAATACATTTCCTAAAATAAAAGTCAACCTACACAATAAGGAAATAGGTGTAATAGACTTTGTAACCTCCATAGGGATGTGGTAAAAAGCTTCAGTGTCTGAGTCACAGAAAATGATACTGGGCCAGGCATTCACAAACACATTATCAAGTCATATATTGGCCAGAGGGTGTGTGCTGCAGAGTCAGGAGTCAGAGGGAGGGAAGGGAGAGGAATTTAGTTGAGCAAAATGCAGAATGTCTTCCCCAGATTGCCTATTTCTAATTTTGATTTCTACTTTCTTAAAAAGAAAAGTATGTAACATCTAAATAAGCTATTTTCAAATTCCTTTTTTTTTTTTAAGGGAGAGAAACTGCTCTAGATAAAACAAGACAAAAATATATCACACACATGAAATTAACTGGCAAGAATAAACTAGTATATACATCTCCTTGTGATTTCTGTCAAGAAAGGGTAAATCCAATCATTGCCAGTTTCCCTGGAAGTCACTGGAAGGAACTGTGCAGGAGAAAAAAAAAAAGAAATGGGAATTTTAAATCAAAATGTTCCAATCCCTACTAATAAAAACAGATGTATTTCGAGGCTTATTTAATGCAATATACTATGATAATTCTTATTTATCTGGTATTATTAAAGAATGGGGTTAATTAAATGTTATCCCTATTGGTAGCAACATTTTTGAAAATTCAAGTGCTATGGTTGTCACCATGTTTCCTGGCTTTGGCCGCCTTCCCTACCTTGGGGAAGTGAATCAATCTCGCTCTTTCTCTAAGTTGCGTTCTAAATAAACTATATTTTCGAATCTAAAAAAAAGGAAATGTTTCTATAATAGATTTTACACTGAATAGAATACTCACTGTCTCAAGGCCATTACTATTAGGCTTAGAAGTGATAAAATGATGTCTTAAGGATAATTGGAAATATACAGGACAGTCTGTCCCTCTCAATGGCCCTTCTACCTTAAACATTTTAGTGCTTATTTTAAAGTAAGTTTTCTGTTGCCTGCTTTCACATTTCAATTGTCACTTTTTTTTTTTTTTGGAGTCAGAGTTTCACTCTGTCTCCCAGGCAGGAGTGCGGTGGCATAATCCCAGTTTGCCACAGTCTTGACCACCCAGGTTCAAGTGATCCTCCTGCTTCAGCCTCCCAAGTAATTACAACTACATGTAGGCACCCACCACGATGCCCAGCTGATTTTTTTATTTATTGCAGAGATGAGGTCTTGCCAAGTTGCCCAGGCTGGTCTCGAACCCCTGGGCTCAGACAATTCTCTCGCCTCCGCCTCCCAAAGTGCTGGGATTACAGGCGTGAGCCACCCTGCCCAGCACAACTGTCACTTCTTATTAGTTCAATGAGTCTGAGTCTCATAATTGCTTCTGCTTCCTAGTTTATTGCTTCTAGTGCTTATAAGATGGGAAATTAGATAACCAAGCATGATAGCATTATATGCAAAAAGAGCGTCACTAGGTGCTGAGGCGAGAGTCTAAGAGCTCCCCCAGGAGTGTAGTGCAGAGGAAGCTGCCTTTGCTATGCCGCCGTGTCCTGGACAGATGAGGTTATCGTCCGAGTTCTCTGTGGCTAAATCCAAATCTTTTTGTCCATGAAAAATACTAGAGAAAAGAGGCTTCTGTCTCTTTAATCTGCAACTCAGAGTCGCCACCTTGTACCATACCTGAAACATCAGCACTCACAGCCTCAATAGGGGCATTCTTTGTAAGTTTAACTTCCTCCATGGCCATGACTTTGTGAAATGTCACTGAAATGAAAAAGTACAGCATGCAAATCTATGAGCGTCAAGCTGATGAAATCGGGACGTGTCCCTCACTTACAAGATCAATTCTGTCCTACGACTTCCACTTCAGTGAAATAAAAGTATATTACCTTTCATCACGTCGAGGCTTATAATATGGAATAAAATGGACGAGATGGAGGAAACAAAATGATACCTGTAATAAAACACTGAAATTGTTATTGCTTTTCACAGCCTATAAAAACTGCACGTTCACTGAATTACAGTAGCCGTCAAATTGCTAACCCTTGTCCTGATGGAGAAATGGACATTAATATTCCTCATACCTGAAAAGGAAAGGTAGGGTTATTTCAGGAACACTTTCCTTGTTAGTGTTAATAGAGACCGTGTGTATACGGAATGAAACGAATCCCCAAACTATGCGTTAGAAAAAAAAATCTTAACAAGTTTACAACCCTCTCCCATTCCATCCATCCTGTTTCAGAATGATCTCTAATATCCAAAGATTAGCATTCTGCTATTATGGTATCATTTCTCATAATATTCTTAGAATAAGAGAACAGATTTATAAGACGGGATAATAATAATGTTTTCTAATGTTCCTGCCATTATTTTTCCCAGTAATTCAAAATTGTTCACAGATATTCATTCTCTTTGAGGTTGTCTATTAGGAAAAAAATGTCCTGGATTGACATACTAAGGCAAAAATAATGTTTGAAACACTTACATGTATAAAAGGTCAATTTTTATCCTCCTCTATTGCCAGTTTTCTTAATTTTTAATTTTCAGTTTCTGGAGTTGGGGTCTCACTCTGTCACCCAGGCTGAAGTGCAGTGGAATGCCATGGTTCACCGCAGCCTCGACCTCCTAGGCTCCGGCAATCTTTCCACCTCAACCTCCCAAGTAGCTCAGACTATAGGTGCCTGCCACTGCACCTGGATAATTTTTTAATTTTTTGTAGAGACAAGATCTCACCATGTTGCCTGGAACTCCCAGGGTCAGGCAATCCTCTTTCTTTGACCTCCAAAAGTGTTGGGATTACAGGCATGAGCCACCGTACCCAGTCTCAATACCTTTTAAAATACTTTTTAGTTAACATTACAACAAAAAGTCCCTTCTTTTAAAAAAAGTCCCAAGTTGATTATTTCCAGCCCTCTCTTAATGTTATTGTAGTACGATATCTTTCTTTCAAGTTCAGGATGTCTGGAAGCAAGCGTAAAAGCAGTGGTGATGTAGCTGAGTATGGTGTAGCTGATTGTGTTAGCTGGGTCCCTAGGCTAACATTGTTGGACTTACAAATGCGCTCTCTGAACAGAACTCATTCGTATGCAGGGGACTTACTGTACTTCCAGAGAACTATCTCTATTCCCCATATGTTTCCGTCCATTTGGGCTGCTATAACAAAATAACATAAACTGGGTAGCTCATAGACAACAGAAATCTGCTTAACATATTTCTCACAGGTCTGGAGGCTGGGAAGTCCAAGATCAAGTCTCCAGCAGATTTGGTGTCTGGTAAGAGTCTGCTTTCGGGATCAGAGATGGTGCTTTTTGCTGTGTCTTCAGGTTGGGGAAGGGGTGAGGGAACTCTCTGGGGTCTCTTTCATAAGGGCACTAATCCCATCCTTGAGGGCTCTATCCTTATGACCTGATCACCTCCCAAAGGCCTCAACTCCTAACGCTATCGCCTTGGGGATTTTATCGTATGAATTTTGATGGGAACACAGACATTTGAAAATCACAGCACCATGGTTTTACTTTACATTTTGCTTCCCTCCGAAATATAAGCTATAATGTTAATAGTTCTTTATTCCATTTTAATTTCTTTTTACGTATCTCTCGGTTGCTTCCTTAGCTGAATAATTCTGCATTGCTACCTTTAAATCCCTTCATCACCAAAGAAGTGGCTATTCTGAAGTCCTGCTACTTTGCTCTTTGTCACCACTGTCATATCGCTATGGATGGCCCAATGTTGCTCTTGAAGGCAATTTCCTGGGCCTGACTTACAAGTGTCCTTGGATGGGTCTGAAATCAGTTGCATTCTTGTACAGAATCGATTGCACCATCCACTACAAAGTATTGCCCATGACTCTGTCCTTTACAATCTACCATCTAATCACAGAATGTTAGTGAAGAGATGAGAAGATAGAGTTTGCTACATATAAGAATGTGTTTCTAATCATCCTACGCCTTCCCATGCTGACTTTTGCAGGGCTTTATTGGCATATTTTTCCATTTAATCCAGAGTCATCAACTACTTCCTGAGTGCCCACAAAATCAAGCTGCACAAAGGACAGAAAAAGAATCACAAGTCACAGTCTGTCCTCAGCAAATTTACAGTCTCAACAGAGGCAGGAGAGAGCATGCTCCACTCCTGGAATATTAAAAAAACCTCCCCCACCAAAAAAGAACCCTCTTTTTCCTGCTCTTCTAAATAAAGCACAGTATCCTATGGGCATTCTTTGAGTTTTTATACGCCCATTTGACTATTTGCGATGGAGATCTCTGAGATTATGTGTATGACACCGCGTGTACAAGCAGCAATTTGCAATTTTGTTGAAGAATGTGTCTCATAACTTATCATCAACATCTGAATCTCAATATATTTTTGTTATTCTTTAATCATACCGCACATATTTTGGGGGGAGGGAATTATATGCTGTAGTGAAATGAACAACTTGGGAAGCAAGAAAATCTCTAGCTGTCTTCTTTAAAA
Organism: Tarsius wallacei; assembly: GCA_963574415.1. Lineage (NCBI taxonomy): Eukaryota > Metazoa > Chordata > Mammalia > Primates > Tarsiidae > Tarsius > Tarsius wallacei. The sequence goes on along the minus strand of CAUYQG010123369.1, from coordinate 1,053 downwards.
TCTCAACAGTCCACTTCAAATCATACTTTGAAATCTTCTTTTCTCATGCACCCGTTCTTCCGCCAGTTTCTTTCAAATAGTCTCCTTCAGATGACTCAGGGCTGTGATGTGTAGGAAGTAACAGACTTCTGTCATTTTACTTGGTGCTTAACTAACATTATGGCAATAAGTCAAACCACATACTCAGGCTGGAGACTCGAAGATTAATCAGACATCGTCCCTGCCCTGAAGGGACTCACAGTCGGCTGTATTGTTATGTGTGGGGGGTGAAAAGAGACTAATGTTAATTAAACTTATGGCACTCCTCTTTAACGTCAGAGATCATAAATCTATGTGAAATTTCATGACTATATGAGGAAGGACCCCCCTCAAAAAACCTGGGAATTATCTCTGGGATGGTGGGCCCCTTCTAGTACAGGCGTTCCCCACTAGGTAAGTGTTCTAGGAAACCATCGGCATCCATGTACCATCTAGCATTGTTGTGAGAGGCTGTGTTTGGCTTCAGCGAATTTTTTTTGGAGATTCTTCCAGTGAATCTGCCCATTTCAAGATCGGTGATTTACAAGCATGCCTGCCCACACTGCGCTGAGTATCCAGCAGTTTTGACCAAAAAAAGGCATGACTCCCATGCCCCACCCTCCCTATTCACCATATCTCACCCCACTGACCTTTTTTTTAATTTTTCCGGATGAAAACAGTCCTCAGAAGGAAACACTTTGCCAATATAGAAGAGGTGAAACAAAGCACAAGCACTAAAATGCATCAAAATCGACGAGTTCAAAAACTGTTTTGAGCAATGGAAGCAGCATCTTGATAGGTGTATTGCATCAAATGGGTAGTGCCTTGAAGGTGACTGAAATTTAAACACGTGAGAACAAAGCAGTCAGAGGCAACCACGTACAAGGGGAGACCCAAAATTGACTGTTTGGAGTAGTGGAAAAAGCATCTTGATAGGTGTATTGCATCAAATGGAAAGTACTTTGAAGGTGACTAAAGTTTAAACTTGTAAGAATAAATACACAATTTTTTGTAAATAAACGCTTGGTTTTTTTG
>CAUYQG010123366.1:0-25317 GCA_963574415.1 Tarsius wallacei | reverse complement strand
GCCATAAAAAAGAACGAAATCATGAATTTCGCAGCAACCTGGATGGAACTAGAGTCTATAATACTGAGTGACCTCTCACAGAAACAAAAAACTGAGTATCACATGTTCTCACTCATGTAGTAGACCTTGATCACCCAACATATTACCACAAGAAAATGACTGACAGTGGTGGGAAACGATGGGGGGGGTGGGAGGGATAGGGGAAGTGATTAATGGCAGTAAATACCTGTCTGGGGATGGGTGGACGCTTCTTATCAACAAGGGTGCCTGAATGAGACATACTTGTGTACCTAACACTTAACTGTACCCCTCAATATCACAATAAAAAAAATTATATATATATATAAAAAAGATAAATCTAATTATACAAATTGCATGAATAAAAGTAATTTCACAGCATTGATCCTAAAATTTCAGTAATTAACTTACACATTATGATTTGCATATTTGGAATGTTTAGATGCCTATTTTATGTTATCTATTGCTACCTGTTACTCGAAAGTATTATTATATCATGTCTCATATTCGTGGATCACAAAGTTTGATAGGTCTCACTGAACAATTCTTATGCTCCACTGATATCAACTGAGATCACTTAGTGCTATTCAGCGATTGGCTAGACTGGTCTGGAATACATTCATGGCTTCACTTCCTCCCTAGTACATTGATGATGTCTAAAGGGCTGTGCTCAGTGGGGCCACTCTCCATTTCCATATAGTCACACTCCCTCTCCATGTGGTCTCTGCAGCATGGACTCCTTTCAAGAAGTTGAACTTTTCACAAGGCGGCTCAGGCTTCAGGATACCAACATGGAAATGCCAGTGCTTTTAAAGACTAGTCCCAGAAATGTCATGGCATCGCTTCCTTCATACTCTGTTGATCGAAGAAGTCATAGACCAGCACAGATTTAAATAAAGAGAAAATAGACATCTTGTTAGAAAGTATATGAAAGAATGTGTGCCTGTCTTTAACTGCCACAATGCATTTTTAAGGATAACTAAAATATGTATGGACTTAAAGTTATCTTGATTGAAGTTTTTCAGCTAAATCAAGAAGACTGTAGTATTAGTTTTGATTTGACTTATTTCCATCCAGTCAAATCAGTATAATCATGAGTGTAGTAAAAATAATTAAAACAGTTGTGCGCTTTGCCATGTGCCTTGACAGAGTAATGCTTACCAGTACAATATTAAAAGAATGATTACATTTGCCTTATATAGTCAGACATATGATCAAGCAATAGAATCTGTATTGATTTACTTTAAACTGTTCAAGTTACCAAAAAAGTCAATCTATTTAGGTTGTACGGTTAAACTACAAGTCTTTAAAATTATTAATATATCAGCATATAATAATGCTTTAAGTAAATATATATTTATTACTAGCAAGAATTACTTATGAGGTGAATGGATTGCCTGAGCCCACGGGTTCGAGACCCGCCTGGGCAACTTGGTGAGACCTCATCTCTACAATAAATCAAAAAATTAACCAGGCATGGTAGCGCACGCCTGTAATTCTAGCTACTTGGAAGGCTGAGGCAGAAGGATCGCCGGAGCCCAGCAGGTCGAGGCTGGGCAGTCCAGTCTGGGTGACAGAGTGAGACTCCAACTCAAAAAAAAAAAAAAAAAAGAATTAATTTATTTGAAGTGGAATTTCAATAAACAATAGTATATTTTGTATCTTAATGAGCAATTTTGCATTTTATGCAAGAGCGAAGGGATTTTTTTACATTAATAGTAATTTAGCACATGTTTTTTAATGAAAGCTTCATATCATAGCTCTTTATTACTAAATTATTAACTAACATTATCAAAATTATATGCAAAAGAAGCATGAGGCTTACTTTTTATTATATATGTTCTATATATGTAGCACATATGTATAATTTTTATTTAGAGGGGCAGAGTGATGTCAAAACTCATAGCTTGACAACCTATAAAATGACTCCCTTGCTCTCCTTTCAATCTTTTCTGCTACTTTTATAATATTAGTCACATAGATATAATAATAAATATAAAGTGTAGGCCATACTATATTAATAAGAAAAAAGCTTTTGTATTTTTTTAGTGGAGAAATCATTGTTCAAATGTAACATGTGAACTGTGTTCCTGGCTACATAGTTGAGTGGGGAATCTTGATTAGAGTGCCTAAAATAAAAGTATTTTTTAAAAATCCATGTACATTGTAAATTCATATGTGTATGTATTTACTCAACCACTCAGTCATTCAACAAACTGTCTGCAGTCATTGAATCAAACACCAAGGATACAAAGATAAATGAAACATTGTCATTGTCCTTATAAGCAGAAAAGCAGCAGCAAGATAATAAAGGGCATTTCTTTATCCCATAAAATGGACATAGCATCTGCAAAGACACAAAGGTAAATAAGGAATGATGATGTGGGAAGCTATAAATTGATAGAAACTGGCTGAGCACAGTGGCTCATGCCTGTAATCCCAGCATTTTGGGAAGTCGAAGCAGGAGGATTACTTGAGCCAAGGAGTTCAAAACTAGCATTGGCACCACAGTGAGACCTCCTGTCTACAAAAAATTAAAAATTAAACTTTTTGTAGACAGAAAATTATAGCCCACCTGCCAAATCTATCTGCTGCCTTTTTTGGTAAATAAAGACTGATTGGAATGTAGCAACAACCATGCTTTTACATAATGTCTATGGCTGCTTTCCTGCTACACCAGAGTTGAGAGGCTACATTGGAGACTATATGAATGGAGAGCCTAAACTATTCACTACCTGATCCTTTACAGAAGTTTGCTGACACTTAATTTAGAAAGTTGATTGTAAAGGTTTGAAATTGTAGATGAAAAAGAACAATTGGAAAATGAGCAATAAGAATGACCTCTACTAAATTAGTGGCAGTAGAATGCCAAGAGAAGACACTGCAAGGATGTTTATCATATGGGATACTAGGACTTTGTGATTGCTTAAATGAAAAATAAAAGTTTAAAAAAATTTAAAAGCTTAGATTGACCCTCGGGAATTTGACCTGTCACTTTTTAGACTGTGGTAAGAGTGGAGGGAAATAAAAAATATTTCACACTTGTTCATTTGGGAGCACATTCAGATAAAAATATGTATTAGGCCCATGTTTTGGGTGGGAGGTCCAGGACATTAGATGCTAATGGAAGCTAGACTTTGTTGTGGTCATTGAATGGGAAGTGTAGAAAGATATGTTGAGCAAGTAGAAGACCAGAGGTGGAGCCCTGGGACGTAACAACAGGAAAAATGTATGCAGAGGAAAGAAGTTTGTGGAAAGAAGCTGGAGACATGACTAAAATAAGTTTCCTAACAATCACGCTGCATAAGGAGTTATTTTACTTTATTTTAATTGTATATTTTATAATGACTTGATATTTTTAAATGTAAATATATATTAAGTACATTTGGTCCAGGTCATACATAGAATAGAATTAAACTAAATATAGTATAAAATCTCTTTTGGGTCCTTTTGGAAGTTGGGCAGATATTTGGTATTAATATAAAACAACTTTTAAAAATCTTAACTCAAAAGGAAATTGTCTCAATTTTGTTTCCAATGGAGAATTTTTACGGAATATTCATTTAGTGATAATGATAGTGTTTTGAAAATTAACTAGCAACTGTATTACATCAGAAATCACAATACATCATTATTTCTATGAGACTTAAATTATGATTTTATCCATGTTACATAAAAATCCATGCGATAAAAAGCCATGTTCCAAAACCCAAAGCTTGTCACTAAGACATCCACTTCAATTAAAACTAATTGTTAATAGCATGATACTTTGTCAAAGAAGCCAGACATTTAGAGAATATCTTTAAGATATGAATTTGTTATTAAATACATCACTTTATTTATTTCAAACCTTTCATAAAATTATTTTTTAACTTTAGAATTTCAGTTTTTAAAACATTTAATAATTGCCCTGTGTTGTATTGTAAAGTGAAAATACCCACGTATGTGAATTACATTAATAGTGATGATTTACGAAAAGTTAAAGGGCACTTGGTTGGAAAGATATAAATAATTTTACTTAACTGCTAAGAGAGTTTATATAATCAGGGTTAATGTAGCATATTCCCATATCACTAATATAATTTCATATGAATAAATGTAAAAATTTGATGAATTCAAGCCATCATTTAAACATATTATAATATCTGCACAGAATGTTACATAAACTGCAACTAGATTAAAATAGTCTGTTTAACTATGTAACATACTTTTGTTATTGTATTCCAACTCACAAATGTGAAAACGTGATAGAAGTTATGACAGTTAATAGTTTATTTTCTATCTTTAGACAGACATTATAAATAAACTCATGATTAAAACAAATATTAAGAAACCTACAATTATAAAGCATGTAATTTGAAATACACTCTTTAAAAAACTACTTTTGCTCACTGTTATAGATGATGACTATACCACTTTCAGATTATGTTGTTAGACAATTTACCCTTACAAACTGAGGTAAAAGGTTCATATAAAGAATAGGATATTGGATTTTTTTTTTTCAGAGACAAGCTTTTCTATAGTTATTTCATTTTCTGGTTTTCAGAAGTCTTGCATTAAATGAGAACCCTCGGTAGTTCCTGCATTTGCCTGTTTCTGGTGTTAATTATCTTTTGTTTGCCCTTGATAATCCTGAGGTTGGTATGCAGATGATATGAAGGCTGCAGAATCATCTCAAAGTGTAAAAAACAATGGCATTGTCAATTCTGCATCACAACACTTTATAAATTATGAATGTTATCCACATTAAGGAGAGTGGTAGACTTTTAAAATTACTTCCATGAATAGATTAAATTACAAGTATTATTACATTTCATTTTATTAAGTGCATCTTAGTAGTTATTAGAGCAAATGAACATGTTCTCTCAATTACATAATAACATTAGAACTAAAAATTATGCATCAACACTCCCAGATGCATAATGGAGCATTGTATATTAATCACTCTAAACAATATTTTTGAGTTTATATAAAGGCAATTATTACCTATTGAACAATAACATTATTTTATTGGTTTATTAAAATTCATTTTAAAAACTACTTTTATAAAAAGCTCTAGGTATTTTCAATTTTTATTCATAGAAACATAATATATAGCATGAAGCATAATTTACTTATGTTTGATTATGCTTATTTTACTATAAAATAAGATTACATATATAACAGGAAGCAATTAAAATATAATATCTAAGATTAGCTCTTTATATTATATTAAAATATTATGAAAATTATATTGATAAAAGTTTTACTTGTCCAATTTGATAGTCATAGTTTAATATTTTCATAATAACTACTTATATATAGTTATGTTAGTGCTAACTGATTTGTAACAGAGTTACAAGTTATAAATATGATTACAATATGCCTAAATCTACAAAATCACTTTTAAAGTATTCATGCTAGTTTGAGTGACTCATAAATATCAATTTTAAATATAAATATTTCATATTCTAAACTCATTTATTTCTGCCTATTTTTCTTTAAGCAATGATTTGATGGTTTAAAAAGAATGATTATTACATATGACAATAGGATGTTATTTTGATGTTAGAAGCTAAGATTTTTCTTTTTTATATTTCAGACTTTTTTGCTTTAATGTTAGTATCAACACTACTTTGCATGATTACATGAACACCACCAATGTGTTTATGTCTGATGGAAGATAGCAACTGAGTTATCATTAATTTCACAAAATAAGCAAAAGTTACTTTATGTTTTTTGAACAGTTATTGAGCATGAACTTTTTAAAGAATACATAGTAACAAAAACTTAACTAACATACATGAATTTGTGAATCTAAATTTTAAAAATAGTAAAATGAGTTTGACTTTTACACTAGTAAATTAACTGTGCATTATCATCTGATTTACCAAACACAATATTTATGACAAAAGTAAAATTATGATATAAAAATAAGAAAAGGTAATTGTCTATAGAATAATAACACCATTTCCTTGGTTTATTAAAATTCAATTTAAGAATTACAAAGAAAAATCATTCAACTGTATGTTTAGGTATAATTCTTGTTTCACCTCTTTACATGAGAATGCATCTTTTAACCATTCTTTTTCTAAATAAGGGCTACTTTATTCACAAAATGTGCTGGTACTTACAGCACAAGGAAGAAATATACAGTATTTCAGATCAAGAAATATTGTGAGAATAAAATACAGAGAAATTTTATTACTGTTGAAAGAGCTGTAAGTCAGTATGACTCACATAACCATATATTTAAGTGAACAACAAATGCCAGTCTGAGATATTTTTAGAATTTTTTAAACAATATTTTTCTCAAAATGATACTCATAATTTATATGACACATGGAAAACCATACCATTTTTTAAAAATCTGCCTCTAACTCTTTTTTGTTTTCTTCTTGCCTGCAAAGAAGTTTCAGATGTTAAAGTGTTAATAGTATCTTTAAAAATTACACTTATTTAAGAAGAAAAAATTATATTCCTTCTTAATCTTTCTAATTCTGTTCTCATAAGATGAACTTGGATTTATTTCTTTAACACTGAATCCTTTTATGGAGACCTGATTTCTTTACTAATGAACTGGGAAAAAAAAAATACATCAGGTTCCTAGGTGAGTACTATTAACTAAGTCATATACAATCGTAATACAGTTTTACACAATAGAAAATAAATATTTTGCTCAGTCTCTCATATGCATACTTTTAAAAAAGAAGCATGCAGGTAAATAGCATGCAAAGATTATGCAGTAATTTGCAATCTGCCTTTTGAGCATCACTGAAAAATTTCTGCGAGGAAATGAGAGCCAGGCATAATTCACTAAAATTACACTGAATGCTTCTTGATCAATAGAGATAAATCTAGTTTTGTTGTTAAATCGATTTTCTCCTTTATAGAGATATATTGTCCTGATTATTTTAAGAATAATTGTTTCACTAAGGATTTTTATGGCGGTTAAGAAAAAGTAAACAAGAGAAAACTTAATGCAGCTCCTTGGCATTGCCAGCATTTCAAGTTAATTTGTTAGAGATAGCAATAGTGATTTATATCATTTTGGGCAATTATGTTTTCTTGAAAGAAATTCAGTGAGACTGATTTCCTTTCAGAATAAGCAACCTCTGTGTTTGTTTTACTTTCATAAAATTTTCAGGTCTTGCCAATATAAATATTCACTAATGCACACTCTCTCTTCCAGCTTTTATCACTTTCCTTGATTTCTTGGCATAGATCACATTGAAAGAGTCCAGATAATTTTTTTTTTTTGGCATTACAAAAATGTTTAGACTAGACTCAGTGACAAAGGTAGACTCCGAGGATTGCTTAAAGTGATGTTGCTGAATTATTTCTTAACTTAAATATAAGAGGCTTGTATGGTTGTGTATGTTCCATATAATTTCCAATTTTTATTGAAACAATGAATATTTTTAAATATTTCACAAAAGTATTTAAATGCAGTAAACCTTGACATTAAGGATAAAACAGAAAACATACAAATTTAAGTAAAAATTCACAATTTTGTTTTTAAAACAATGGAAATAAAAATATTAAAGATACCTGACTAAATGATTTTGGTAAAACAATCAGTATATTGCTAGGTATCTATATCTAAATATCTATATATGAATATAAATGGATAACAAAAACAAATGTCATTTCATTTATTTCATAAATGTTATATAAGTTATTATAATTTGCATAACCCCTTTTAGAGAGTGAAACATTTATTTTGATGAGCAATTAAAAATTATATTCTTATAGGATTTTAAATTGACTAGTTAGGTGCTTTTAGGAAACAATAAAATTTTCTAAGCAATAACATTACAGAATGGCATACCTTTACAATTTTATTAGAGCCTAAAGCTCAATGTAAAATATTTTTGGGGATCAATAACAATCGTATTTGTGTATATATAAGATATTTATATTTCAGATACATAATTGCCATTTTCCCATTACAAAACATACAATGAGATAAAATAAGTATTTTAGTTAGAAAGCAAATTCTATATTTTCCGTATTGCAAAATAGAAGGAAGCATTTAATATAACCAATACTTTAATATGACATACTATGAATTTATTAATATTTTAGCTTTTACTAAAAATAAAAATCCTCAACTATATTATAGTATGGCTTCTGAAAATGCAAAAGAAGTTGTATACTCAGTATGTAAATTTTTATTACAAACTGCTATTTTTTTAAAATGTCATGTAAATTTTAACCCATAACAAGCTGTTTACACTCTTCTGGGAGACAATCGTGTGTGTGTGTGTGTGTGTGTGTGTGTGTGTGACCAAAAGTTGTTTACTAGTAAATTTTTGACTTCTCAACAATTGTTTAAGTTAAGCTACAGACTCTTCACAGACTTCATCACGTATCCACAAATTATCTAAAAAATTCTGTAATGTTGAGAAATATAGAGAATATTGTGTTTAAGTATGTCTTACAACTTTAATCCGTTTTCCCATCAGTGAGCTAATGATAAAGAAAACCCAAGGAAGTGAAGTACAATTAAATAGTGGTGACATCCAAACAGAAAAATTGTTGCAAAGTAAAGACAGGAGAAGATGACAATGTCTCATGCAGGGTGTTGGTATAGAATCTGTGTATGTCATTTCTGTAACACTGAAATTGAAATTTATGAAATGTACTTCTCTGCTGTACTTGATGTACTTCCTTTGACCCAACCCCGGCACTGTGTATAGAAGAAGGCTGTAAGGTAATCTTTCCTCGATTTCTTTGTAACAGCTATAAATGAAATACAAATGATTCAGTTTTATTTAGAATTGAAACATTTAATGAAATATAAAAGGCATACTTGTTTGAAATTGGCATATATATTTAAAAAGGAATTGACTTCAATGCTGTGATACCTGGACGATACAAATGGCTATTGCTCACATTATGGTTATAAACACTTCAGCCTTTCACAGTTAAAAATAAAATTAACCCTTTAAAAAAAGCTTCAAATTATTTGTGGAAAATTCACATTCCAGTGGTTACTTTTTCTCATGGAAATTCGATAAGGCCAGAAGATATGCTTTGAGGTCACAGGCCACAAGTAACCTTATACATATTAACCATTCTGCTATATATCAATGCACCAAGATTTCAGCAGTCTCTGGAACATTAAACCTTCTGTCATTCTTGTCCCTACTGAGTTTGATTCTGCTGAGGTTTAGTGGAATTATAAACACATATGAAAATATGCAGAATATATTTCTTTTTTGAAGTGATTATAATGTGATGTTTCTGCACTGCCAGCATTCATAATAAAGCAAATGTGATGTTTCAGTGCAATATGACATCCACTGTAATCTTATTAACATGTAAGCAGCATAAGACAAAACATGTGCTGTATTACCTGCTTTATTTAAAGGCATAGAACAAATAGATTTATTAATGTAAACTTTTACAATCTTTGGCAACAGACGTGTGCCATTGAGTTTGGAATTCCTTGAAGTTTGCAGACACAAGTATGTCAAATGAAGGGTTTTAACAGTTGTTAAGTTCTCCCTTACAAATAAAACAATAATATCCAAAGTAACTAAGTATAGTTTTAAATCGATTGATCATTTTGAACACCCAAAGAAGATGAATGACAGTGAGCAACATTTACCTGACACCCTTGAATATTTCACAGAGACAAGTTGATATGAGTTTGTATAAATACTAATATTAAGCAGAATTAGCTTTGGAAAAAATAAAGAAATTGTACTGAGGTGAAAATTGTCACTGTCAGGAGAAATGAAGTTATATCAGAGAACAAGTGACATACAATTTTCTCTAGAGTGTTTTTAATAAAAATAGCTTTTCTTTGAATATTTTGAAGTCAGACATGAGAGGCAATCTGGGCGTTTGTCAGAGTTTGAGAGTGTGAAAAATTGCTGCCTTAAATCATTTAAGCTGAAAAGCAACTTCTTCCTGCTGAGATAATTTCACATTGACTTACCGTGCAAGCCCTTCAGGCATTCCCAGCTCAGAGCAGAAGTTTTCAAGGTAAAAACATAGAGCGAGAACATGGGAGAAGCTGGGACAAGGATCAGCAGCAACTCCAGGCGTTCAGGCACATCTGACTTTGATTAATTAGAGAGCTGCTTTTCTATTTCCACATGTACTGCCTGATGGAAAGGTAGAGTGGACTGGGATACACAAACTTGGAGTTGACTCTGTTAGATATCAGCAGGTTTTGACATCTTCTACCGAGCTTGCAGAATCTCTGCTAAGAAGACTAAATTGCTGAAGCACACTTTTAATTTATTCATTTTCCTAATGCAGAGAAATTATCTGAACTGCAATGGATTTGATTTTCAACGGTGAATAAATCAGTTACTGTAAATGTTTAGGTTAGGTGAACAGGCAACTATTTGGCTGCATAATGAAAGATGAGTTATTTCCACTTTTTGGGAAAGTTTTTTTGATAAAACTATTCAATTTCACATTTAAGTACCACTCAACATGATTTTTTCCTCTTATTTTAATGAAAAATACTTTAATATGTTGAAAATCTTTTTATATTCTGCAATTGTCATACATTCAATAAAGTGTTTTCTTAAACTCTATAAAATGTTAAAATTGTAAAGGTATTCTCCCTTGTAACACTTTATTAAAAATTAATATGTAAGAAAAATCACTTTAGGAATATTGCTCTTAAAGCTGCTGTGTATTCAAATAGTGAATGTAAGTTAAAATATTTTAAATAACATTTACTAAGGTCTAAACTATTTTAGTTGATTCTTATCTGACATTTGAAAGAATAAATATAAATGCATTTTTTTAAAGTTGCATATATTTATTATATACAACATATCTTTAAATATATAAATTCATTCTTAATGCATAGCTTTATTTTAATTTCTTATTCTTTATTAATGAAATGCTTAAAGCTCAAACCTTTTTATTTCTAGAAAGACAGCTCTTTAAAAAAAATTATTTATGCATGTTCTTAAACTTTCATTACTCTGAATTCATTTTTATTACATAATGAAAATTCTCAGCTCCCTTTTCTGTTTTTGTTTCTCATGGAAACTGCTTTTTCATGATTTTTTAAAATTTAGTGAATCTCATAATTGCTTACATCTTATGCTTCAGTTCCTAAATAACTCTGGCAGGATAAATGACAGCTTCAAGCAGATTTCCAGTGATACTGTCTTCCTCTTAGACCTTTGGGTTCACAAGAGTTCAAACTGATCCTGATCGACATTCTCTCCACTCCTGGTTTGGTGACATAAGGGATGAACACAGCCTTGATATCAATCACGTCTAAGGTAGATTTTGAAAAGTCTTGCTGTGCATCCACCAAGACATAGAGTCCTTAATGAAATAATAGGATCCTTCGTTATTATCATAATTTTTTATAGAGAAGTCCTCACATCAGACATTGTCCCCTGCCTCTGTCAATCACATATTGCAATTAACTTATTAAATTGCACTTGAATTGGATTGACTACCAGAGAGGGGAAACGAGAAAGTTCTTGAAAACAGATTCTTCTTTTACATCCTTCAAACACTTCTGAATCAGGGAATGTGTGATCTGGGTTTTCCTTTTATAGTAAATTAATTTTTCACTTTTGACTTAAATAGGAGAAATTTTTTAAAACTCCTTCACTGAACTGGATAGTTACAGCTCATCCCCCATAATGCTCCCTCCCCACCACACAGAGGAAGTAGCAATTAACTGGATAATTGAGATATGCTTAATGCATTAACTATTAGCTGCCCAACTCAATTCATTAAATATGAATTTAGTTTAAAAATGTGTTTAAGACCCCAAAATTAGTAAGACATAATTCTTGCCTCCAAGTAGCCCATTATTTAGTTATGGAATAAGACAAGCAAATGATATGTGCCAATGAAAGATACAAATAAAGTTTCAAGGGAGTTGAAAGGAGGAAGAAGTCAATCAACTTAAAAATTCAACAAATATTTGTTGAATACCTGTTGTATGTCTGGCGCATATGACATGATTTCTGACTTCTAATCACTGTCAGTGTAGTGGTAGAAACACACATATAAATATATGATTAAAATACAGAGAATCAGGGGTGTGACAGAGGTAAGAATGGAGGGTTAAGGGGGCATCAGGGGAGATATGAACAGAGCATTGTGGGTCCTGAGAGAACCAGAAAAATCTTCACAGTGGGGCTGACACTTCAGAAGGACTTTGAAGGATTTCTAGCAGGAGCAACAGCTTTAAGTAAAGACACAGGAAGGTACGAGGCCCTGGTGTATCTAAGACAAAGGGAAGGGTTTATTATGACTAAAACAGAAACAACCTTAGGAGCTGCACTCAGATAATGGGGGACTAGGAAGTGCCCACAACATAAAACCACACACACTTTAACATCACATACTTCTGAAACTACACTTGAGGCAAAGAGAAATGACACATGTATTAATTAGGAATGGTTAGGTTTGCAAGAAATTGAATAACTGGCCAAATGTCTCAACACAGAGGTCGTGGAGAAAGTGGCTGTTGGCCAACATTTCTGTGATCCTTTTGGTCACAACATGGCTACTACACATTTAGTAAAGTGAAAATGAAGTTGAGAGGGTGATTGGCTTTCTCCTTAGGAAGTTTGTCTTTATATTTAGAAAGAGAAACTTTCCCCAAGAGACTTCCACATAACCTTGCACTAGCCCAAACCAGGTCAACGTGTATCTCTAACTGCTAAGGTGACTAGAAAACTGAATACTTAACCTTCCAGCCTCCACAGTAAAGGAAGGTGTGGGAATAGAAATTTGGGGATGAAGACTAAGTGAGCCCACAAGCAGTAACTGTGATAGTGTCCTATCCCCAAGGGGCAATCTGTGATGCCTAAATAAGAACACATTTACTGAACCTTCCATCAGTACATCCCAAACTCCACTACTTGTTAACCAGATCCAACTTCTGGGAGGATCAGATACTTATGTATTACTCTTATTTCAATAAATACTTCCCTCCTCACCATACTATAGTTTACGTTCTTCTTAGATAAACAGGACAATAGTAAAATATGTTATTCAGAAAGATAGGACAAGAGCCAGTTATGTGGCCACAGATTCACCATCTTTTTTCTTTCCTGTCTACTGCCTTCGTTGGTAGATGGTAAGGCAAGTGTAAGCAAATCCAGCATAGCATAATGACACTGGAGAGGACACAATGAACTGAACTTGAAAGAAGCCTCTTTACTTATTAGCTGGATGACTTTCCTGAGCCTGTTTCTTTACTAGTCATGAGCCTGTTTCTTTACTAGTCATGAGCAAAAAATAGTGGTATCCATCTCAGGCTTTATGTAAGGATTAAATAAGATAACAATTGTAAAGTACTGTGCATAGTGCCTGATATATATATAATTGCTTTAAAAGTTTTAATTTTAAAAAAATGTAAGTTGTATCCTCGCTATAAAAATTAAATGCTTCACCACTCCAACCATATGGTAGATGTCAGAGGCAGATACTCCTTAGTATCAGTCACAACTTTTCAGAAGTTGACATTTCCTAAGCTGGTGAGTTTATGATGTCTTTCTATGTTTCCTTATAAATTAATGCAATTTCTCAGAAAACAGATTATTGTTAGCGCTGGTTGGATATTTGTAATTTATCACAAAAGGACCCTTGTTTTATGACCTGCGATTGTATTGCTCTTTGTTTCTGGTCTATATTTGACTGAGCTCACTGGGCTACATTGGGCCAGATGTCAGGAACAGAATAGAAGCAAGGGGCACATCTTATAGTGAGAAGTACAGTGCATTTATGTGTACTGAAATTATGTGGTCTTTAAAGTTACAGACCTAGACAGGAACAACTTATCCTGAAGATGGAAAAAGTTCCAAGTCTTTCTTGTGCTTATCAAAAAATTATCATGACTTTTAAAAATGGAGCTGTCAGGAAAAAAATCAAATACCTTGGTATCTTCCTAACCAGTCATGTGAAACACCTTTACAATGAAAACTACAAAATACTGCTCAAAGAAATCAAAGATGACACAAACAAATGGAAAAATATTCCATGATTATGGATTGGAAGAATCAACAATGTTAAGATGTCCATCCTGCCCAAAGCAATCTACAGATTTAACGCAATACCCATTAAATTACCAGCAGCATTCTTCTCAGAACTGGAAACAGCAATACAGGAATTCATATGGAAACATAAATGACCACAAATCACCAAAACAATCCTCAACAACAACAACAACAACAAAGCTGGAGGTATCACACTCCCAGACTTTAAACTCTATTATAAAGCTATAATAATCAAAACAGTCTGGTATTGTTACAAGAACAGGCATATAGACCAATGGAACAGGATAGAGATTCCAGAAGCAAAACCTCAATTTCTCAACCAACTCATCTTTGACTAAGCTTCCACCACTGATGACTGGGGAAAGGAGAACCTATTCAGTAAATGGTGCTGGGAAAACTGGCTGACCACACACAGAAGATTAAAACAAGATCCCTACCTATCACCATACACAAAAATCAACTCTAAATGATTAAAAGACCTAAATGCAAAACCTCAAACTATAAGAAACTTAGAAAATGCAGTAGATACCCTTATGGAAATTGGAACTGGCAACCAATTCCTGATCAAAACTCCAAGCACTCAAGTCATAAGAGATAAGATAGACAAGTGGGACCTCCTCAAACTGATAAGCTTCTGCAACGCTAAAGAAACCATCAAGAGAGTGGGGAGACAGCCCACAGACTGGGAAAAAATATTTGCCAACTGTATGTCTGACAAAGGCCTAACATCAAGGATCTACAAGGAACTCAAATGTGCTGAAAAGAAAAAAAAACAGCCCCATTAAAAAGTGGGCAAAAGATATGCATAGACAGTTGTCAAAAGAAGACATACGAGCAGCCAACAGATACACGAAAAAATGTTCAGCCCCACTAGTCATCAAAGAAATGCACATTAAAACTATACTGAGATACCACCTAACTCCAGTCAGGATGGCTATCATCAATAACTCAGAAAACAACAGATGCTGGAGAGGATGCGGTGAAAAGGGAACACCTCCACACTGTTAGCGGGAGTGTAAACTAATACAGCCTCTGTGGAAAACTGTGTGGTTATTCCTAAAAGATCTAAATATCGACATTCCACATGACCCTGCAATCCCCCTACTGGGAGTATACCCAGAAGAACTCAAAGCACTCTATAGAGATACCTGCACACGTGTGTTTATCACAGCATTGTTCACAGTAGCAAGAACATGGAACCAACCATGCTGCCCATCAAAAGAGGACTGGGTTAGAAAATGTGGTACATATACACTATGGAATATTACGCAGCCATAAAGAACAAAATCATGAACTTCACAGTAACCTGGATGGAATTAGAGTCTATAATACTGAGTGATCTTTCACAGAAACAAAGAACTGAGTATCACATGTTCTCACTCACAAGCAGACCTTGAACAATTATCACAATACTAGAAAAGAATGATTGACTGTAATGGGAAACTGCCGGTAGGGGGATGGGGAAGCAGGGAAGTGGAATTGGCAATAGTGGGAATCTGCCTGGGGAAGGAGGGCACACCTCATTAACAAGGGTACCTGTATAATGAACTTTTGCAGATACCTAATCCTGAATTGTACCCCACATCTTTAAAATAAAAAAGGGAGTATAAAAAAATAAAATAAAATAAATAAATAAACAAAAATGGGGCTGTGAGGTTATACCTCTTTCAAACTGCTTTACACATGTGACAAGAGTAGTCTTAAGAAACTCTACAGGTAATATTCCATATGTATGTATGAGCCCACAATCCCTAACCAAAATCAGACATATATTATAGGTCATAATGTTTTCTATTTACATAAAAGAGATAGTGTATGCCTGCCCTCTATGCCATAGCACAGGGTCTGGGACAGCACACTATGCTCAAACACATTCTATTGCTCAGAGAAACTTAAGAACATCCACATTGTCTGGGATAAATTAAGAACTTTAGTCTGATGTCAGATCAGGTCATGTTTTGTGCCAAACTAGTTGCAAAACAGAAAAAAAAATGTTTTAGGAGTGTTTTGCATTTTAGAATTTTGACAAGATGCTGTGGATCTGTGCATGTATTATGTAAGTGCAATGTATTATAATGTCATTTTTAAATTGAAGAAAACATTTAACATATTAAATAAGATAAATAATTATCTTTTCTGATAAATAACTGGATTTTTAATTTGCGCTTCATTGTATTTAGGCCATTTTTGGAAAAGGCCTACACTTCTCTAATCATGGATTTATTTATAATTCACACTGATTAATGATACTTCGGCATAGTTTACAAAAATGCAACATAAAGGAATAAAAAATTGTTCAGGCAATTGAAGAAAAAAAATCAGATGGTAAGATATTAGTAAAGTTGTAGACTAGACAAGCGTGTAAACATGTATTTCCTCTGGCCTCTACATTTGCTAGAAGTGGATGACAACTGTAGGTCTGAGCTTCCCAGAAGCCAACGCAAAGACTGGAACATGATATTCTTTAAGTTCCTCGGCGTCTGTAAAATAAATGCAATGTGATCTTTTGTGAGAAGCAGGACATTTTGTAAATATGAATCTTGGAGTTTTATTTCCATATCCAAAAATTTCTCCATGAAAAGGAGCAATAAATTCTTTTTGGCTGTCCTTAAATGTTGACTTGTGGTATAACTAAAAACATGTTTATCTAAGAACCAAATAATGAGGTTCTACCACACAGAGATCTGACTGGCAAAATTGTAGAAGAAATTGAGGACTTCAATTTTTTACAACCATACTTCACATTACTGGGTTTTTGATAAAAATTCTAATATGTTTTCTAGTGTTCTCCAGTGACAGTCATTGCCTCCTGGAAGTTTTATCAATGAAGGAAAGATCATATCCTAAATGTAAGGCTAAGATAGACCTCCTAAAAATGGTATCTGATTTATCACTTGAAATACTTTAAAAAGAAAAAAAACTCCAGTTTTTAGTACTTTTGAAACTCTTGATACCTGCTTTACCTGTTGTAGTGCATTTCCTTCCTGCCTCTCTGAATCTCAAAGCAGGGAGCTGCCTCGTATATTAACTGACAGTCTTGACAATCTACAATGCTATTCCTACCAAAATATCACTGTTATTTTTCACAAAATTAGAAAAAACTTTACTAAAATTAATGTACAGCAATAAAAAAGCCTGAATAATCAAAGCAATACTAAGCAAAAAGAATAAAGCTGAAGGCATAACATTACCCAACTTAATATTATACTGCAAGGCTGTAGTAACCAAAACACCATGGTACTGGGGTAAAAATAGACACGTGGTTCAAGGGAACAGAATAAAGTACTTAGAAATAAAACCACATACCTACAGTCAACTGATCTTTGACAAAATCAACAAAAACATACACTGGAGAAAGGAAACCCTATTCAATAAATGGTGCTGAGAAAAATTGGCTAACCATAATGCAGAAAAATGATACTGAACCCATATCTTTCACCATATAAAATAATAACTCAAGATGAATTAAAGACTTAAATGTAAGACCTAAAACTACAAAAAGTAAAGAAGAAAACTTAAGAAAGACTCTCTAAGCACTAGCCCTGGCAAACAATTTATGATTAAGACCCCAAAAGCAAATGCAACAACAACAAAAAATAGACAAGTGGGGCTTAATTAAACTCAAAAGCTTCTGCGCAACAAAAGAAATAATTACTGGGGTGGGCAGACAGTCTATAGAATGGAAGAAAATATTTGTAAACTATACATCGAAAAATTGACTAATATCCAGAATCTACAAGGGCCACAAACAACTCAATAAGATTTAAAAAATCCCATTAAAGAGTGGACAAAGGACATGAACAGATATTTTTCAAAAAAATACATACAAAGAGCCAAAGAGTAGATGAAAAAAACGGATCAATATCACTAACCATCAGAGAAAAGCAAATTAAAACCACAATGAGATACCGTCTTACACCAGTCAGACTGACTATTATTAAAAAGCAAAAAATATAAATAACAGTTGTTGGTGAAGATGTGAAAGGAATGCTCCTACATCGTTGGTGGTAATATTAATTAGAATACAACTACCACTCAACCCAGCAATCCCACCACTGGATATTGATTCAAAGGAAAACAAAATCCTTGTATCAAAAAGATACCTGTACTCATATGTTTAGTGCAGAACTATTCACAATAGCAGAGATATGAAATCGATCCAAGTGTCTATCAATGAATGGGTAAAGAAAATGTGATATGTATGTATGTACACACACGCACACACACCATGGAATACTATTCAACCATAAAAATGAATGGAATTGTGCCTTTTGCAGCAATATGGCTGAAACTGGAGTTTATTATTTTAAGAGAACTCAGAAACAGAAAACCAAATATTGCAAGTTCTCCCTTGCAAGTGTGGGTTAGATAATGTGTACACATGGATAGAGAGAGTGAAGTAATAGACACTAGAGACTTGAAAGGGTAGGAGGGAGATAAGAGATGAAAAATTGCTTAATGCATACTATGTAATCTATTTAGATATACTAAAATCCCAGATTACACCATCACACAATATAGCCATGTAACAAAAATGTACTTGTATCCCCTAAATCTATAAAAATAAAAAACATTCACAATAATAATTGATAGGCTTGAGAACACCATGAAAGACTGTGGAGGGTGCTTGATGCACATAACACAGTCTGTGTGAATGGTGTCCTTTGGAGTTTGCTGTGAATATTTATGGCCTTACATGGCTGTTGTCCTGTGTCTAAAACACTATCCTTCCCTCCATCCCCACAAGACACTTCTATAAACTCACTAGAAGTTTTCTGGCCTCCACTCAATTCTCTGGCTTATAACACTGGGAATTATTCTTCTACTTCTTTTCAGACTCATGTTTCATGTCCATTTCTCACTTTGTCATTATATGAGTTTTTAATTTGTGTCGAATACAGCAACATCAATACTTAGAATTGTCTTCTATACTCAATATTCCAGCCTCTGTGATAAAAGCTGGCAAACGATCCCAGTTATATTCTTATTAGTAACGTTATTACCTTGATTTAGTATTAGACTAGAGTCTAGTCGTAATAAAAATAATTTTGGAGGATGGGAGAAACACAAAAATATAGATTGCATGTAATACAAAAAATATTTTTCACAAGTTTTTAATCTTATTCATTTATTTAAATAGTTCAAGGTCAAGTTCAACATTTACATTTTAGGTGAGTTGTAAAAGCAAAGCTGAATGTTATCTCTGAGTTTTTGCCTATGGTAATTCAACAACCTTTCCTTTTCTTCCCTACATTCTTCTTTAAGATAATTGCTATTATTCAATTTATGAATTAGGTTTAAAACTTTGATTAATAACTGATAAAGTATCTGCCAAAACCATGCTTCCTTCTTACTATGTTGATTACCGAAGTGAAATATTTCCGGGAGACTTCCTTAGACTTACATTTGAGTCTTACACTGAGAAAAAATATTTTGACTATGCTGCAAGGTGGATTATTGATCAAAGAACCTCATAAATTATTCTTCTGACTGGTCTTTCCACTTTCTAGCTGTCTAAATTTTTATCTTGTAGGCATAGACATAAACAAACCTTGAGTGATGCACACTGATGGCAGAAGCCCAATCTTAAGTTTTTCACTGTTGCAAATGTCATCAGTTTACTATTTTCACTTTTCATAAAGTTTCTTCAGCTTACACATAAAGTCCACAATGAGCTTATGATTGTACATACACTCATTTCATCAACTTCATGCTGTTCCTAATCAGTGTCTTCTAGTTTTTTTCTTCAAATCTTTTACATTGTTATATATTTTCATATGTTCATTTTGCACCCTACATGTCTCGTTTGTAATTAATTACAACTACAGTTAATTACTTATTTAGGCTCTGTCCTCCTGCAGGATTATAAATCCCATGTCTCCTTCACTACAGTCCCCAGTTCCTAGAAAAGAGCCTGGCTAATCAGAGGTGCTCCATAAACACTGCCAGTAGCATGGGCATGAGGGAGTGGAAGAAGCACAGCAACGCACTTTTCAGAGGGAGCTTTTAAAAAGCGTTTTGATTTTAGATGAATCTCACATCTTTTTTACTCAGCTTTATTTCTTTTCTAGGCCTGTATACTTTGAGGGCAATTTAAACTCACGTGGTTTTATTAATCTATACTCAATTATTCAAGATGCTTGGGAAAGCTTGTTTGATGTCCAAGAAACTTCACAAACAAACAAAAAAATAATTTTTTACGTGTGACATTTCTCTCTCTTTCTCTACTGTATGTATGTATGCATGTATGTATTTATTTAATTTTTGTTGAGGCTCACTCTGCCACCCAGGCTGGAATGCAGTGGCATGATCATAGTTCACCACAGCCTTGATCTTCCGGGCTCAGGCAATTCTTTCACCTTAGCCTCCAGAGTAGCTAGGACTACAAGTGCCTGCCACCACATCTGTCTAATTTTCTTTTTTTTGATAGAGATAAGGTCTGGCTACCTGCTGGTCTCAAAATCCTGGGCTCCACCAATTGTCCTGCCTTGGCATCCCTTCTTTTTTTTTTTTTTTTTGAGTTGGCATCTCACTCTTGTTCTCAGGTGAGATCATTTTAAACCTGAATTTCATCTAACTTTTCAAGATTCTTAGCATTCAAGGCTGGCATTGGTGGAAAACTACTTCAGGCACTTAGAAGTCATAGAAAATTAAGAAGGCTGACATGTTTTTAATCTATTTATATCAAAGTTATTGAATGTTCAGTTTATCTGGACATGTATAGATATTGATTGAGTTTTATAATTTTAGATGAAAG
Organism: Tarsius wallacei; assembly: GCA_963574415.1. Taxonomy (NCBI): domain Eukaryota; kingdom Metazoa; phylum Chordata; class Mammalia; order Primates; family Tarsiidae; genus Tarsius; species Tarsius wallacei. Next base: position 4,557 of record CAUYQG010123366.1, on the reverse strand, counting down.
CAGTACAGCTGCATGTTCATCTCTTGTAAGTTTTGTATACCTTACCCTCATAGACTAAAGTACAATATACATAGCCACCTGAACTTTTTCTTATAACAATTATAAAATCTGCAGAAAACATTCTTCTTATCACATAACAACCCTCTCTGTTACACAAATACCTTAGTATATTAGACAGCACAAGTTGATTCCCAATGTTGGTCATTTCTTTCCTCCTTGATAGTAGCAATACCTGATTTTTACCTGGGCCACAGCTAACACTAAATCATCCAGCTTCCCTTATGTAGAGACGAATACATTTTGACCAATAGGACTCATTGAAAATGTTATTTATGATTTTCAAGAGTTTTTCTAAAGGGAGAAGTTACTCCCTTTCTGGCTGCCATTTTGCCTGCTTGTTAGAAGAGCCCATGATACAGAAGGCTGGAGTGTGAGCAGTCACACGAGAATCCGAAAGCAGAAGGGACAAGCAAAAAATAATGGCAAAAGTAAGATGGGATTCTGGGTAACTGAGTACTTCATAAGACTGCTTTGCACCCTCTGTATTACCAATCTGTAGACTTATTTTATGTGAATGAGAAGTTAGTTACTATTTTGATCTGACCATTGTTGTATTTAATTTCTTGACTTGATAGACAACACTAAAAAGTAACCCCCCACAAGAAAAACAACCTTAGACAATACTTGAAAAAGGTAAATATGATTAAAATGGTAGCAAAGCATTATCACTATATTACATTATTCATTGGTAAAGGCAAAGGATTCTAGAAACTTTGAGATATTTCATTACTGTTTTTAATCACTTTTTCTTTAAATGATTCCTGAGATGTGACAGCAAGGAAGTGCTTCACCGTACATACCAGGTTTCTTCTGTCCTTCAAAAGAGAGAAGGAAAAAAAAACACACTTTATGATTGGATTTAGTATCGAGACATCTTAACCTAACAGTCACACTAAACTTTATTTATTTGAATTTGTTTTGCATTTTATTGTATATATTTTCATCCTTAATTATTTTTGACTTGCATTCTTATTAACCTTTAGCCACCTTCTGTGGGGGAAGATCAGGAAATAAATATTTTGATGACGACCTGATGTATCAAATTAAATGAGGAGACTCCCTCTCATTTAGAGTGCTTCCTCCAAGGCCAAGAGGCAAATTATAAAGAGGTGATTCCTGAAGGACAAAAAATATCTTTTCATTATCTAGTAGAATATATTTTAGGGCAAATGGGTAAAATGTGAATGGACTAATTACTAAGCAATAATTGCAAATTAAACGCATTCTAGATGAATACAAAAATGTCTTCTCCCCTAATAAAGTTAAAAGACTTTCTTATGAAGGAAGAAAAAGTGGTTCTCTTTCCCAGGAGGGGTTAGCATGCTCATGATGCCTCATCACCATTAACGGGGGGTCCTGAGGGGATCAGTATGTTTAAAGACTGACTTCATATTACCTTATCAATAAAATAACCGAAGTGATTAATATAGATTGATATCCTAGGAGTGTTCTTCCTCTTGTATCGATCATGAAATGGGATGATTTGTGGATAAGCAAATTTGGGGACAACATACAGGTCATACTGCATAATGTCATACTGATGGGGCATAAACGCTGTCTTACAAACAGGAATTTACACACTGGATGAAATAACTTTATGTAAGTCTCTAAAATGTCTCTTCTCCCTATTTTTTTCTCTCTCTCTCTGCCTATCACTCTTTTTTCCCCCATTTAACTAAGGTCTGTAAAAGGATGATCTGTGTTTCTGTTGGGTAAGGTTCTGAGAATCCTTTCTGATGGCAGAGCTGCTGCTGAGCCTTTGCTCTTTTGTTGTTACTTCTTCATTTCCAAGCATGCAAAATGGACTTGAAGGTGAAAGGATATGAAATACAGTGTATTGTGCCAACCTCATTATTCCAAAATAATACATATTAGAAGGGCAATGGAATCCATATCCTAACCAGAATAAAACACAAAATTCTTTGGATGCTTAAGAAATAGAAGACTTGGTGAGGCACAGTGGCTCATGTCTATAATCCCAGCACTTTGGAAGACTGAAACAGGAGAATCCCTTGAGCCCAGGAGTTTAAGACCAGCCTGGGTAACATAGTGAGACCTCAGCTCTACAAAAAATACAAAAATTAGCCGGGCATGGTGGCGTGTGCCTTTAGTTCCAGCTACTTGGGAAGCTGAGGTGGAAGGATTGCCTGAACCTGGAAGGTCGAGGCTGCGGCAAGCCACAATTGTGCCACTGCACTCCAGCCTAGGTAACAGAGTAAAACTGTTCCCAAAATTTAAAAAGAGAGAGAGAGAGAGAGAGAGATAGAAAAGGGAGGAGGAAAGGAAATCAAGGAAGGAAGGAGAGAAGGAAAAAAAGGAAGAAAGAGAACGACTCTAGTGCCTTAACCATCAATGTGACATCTAGACAATTGATCCATATGTTTACATTTGTCAATAATTGTCTGATTACTCAAGTGTGCACCTTGCTCAGTTTCAGGCAATGCCTTCTCCTCCCCCAGTGGAAGCTCAGACTCCTATGCTATAAACATCAAAGCAGAACTTTTGCAATGAATACCAAGTCACATGTCTTATGTTTGAACTTATGTTTTAGTTAGTGAAGGTCTTTGGAATTGGCCTTCATATGCATAAATTTGAATCACCTGTTTGTACTAAATTTTTTTTTAAAACTTCAGATATAAGAATTTCAACTATATTAACATACATATCATATATTGAATTATAATAAAACCTAGATTGCATGCATGAAGTCATTTAAGTCACTGAAGATAAGTTACTAAGACCACTAGAGTTAGAAGTGTTTCAATGAAGGTTGGGTAAAGGAAAAGGTGTTTCTTATTATTTATGTTTCTATCTTCTTTAAGTCCTGATGTCCCTGAATGTCTATATCTTAAAACTGACATTGCTACAAATTTTTAAAAATCTGTGCATAAGGTCTTCAAGGAAATTACAGAATACTTTAATTTAGAAACCTTGTCTTATACTTCTTTCACATTTTTTTTAGTTCCTGGACTTTTTGTAGTTATTTAATAAACATTTGTTAATTTTAATACATAAAAAAGCAATACTGAAACAGAAAACTTTAAATGGTGGAAATGTTTATAAACATCTTCTTTTGAAGAAAAGCGACACACTAATTTTTAATTTAAAGAACTAAAAGAAATTTGATCTTCCTAACTTGATTTCCTTTAAACTGACTCTTCAGAGTGGAATAATATAAAGCAAGGGCCAAGTAATAAAAATATTAGGCATATAATAGAAGGTGACTAATCTTTGAATTAATAAGAGAAGAGAACTCCTTATAAAGTCAATAATTAAAATTTCATGGATGTAAAATAAGACGTTTTTAGTCATGCAAACTTCCAAATAATTTTTATTTTAAGCATCCTGTCTTCATCCATTTGTATTGCCATAATAAATGCCTATGACTGGGTTTATAAAGAACAGAAATTAATTTTTCTATAGTTCTGGAAGTTGGAAATTCCAAGGTCAAGATGTTGACAAGCTTGGTGTCTGGTATTGGCTACTCTTTGCTTCCAAGATAGCACCTTGATGGCTGCATGCTCCAGAGGGGTGGAAGTCTGTGTCCTAACATAACAGAAAGTGGAAGAGCAAAAGGGACCAAACTCCCACCATGAAGTCTTTTTGTAAAGGCATTTTTTAAAACACTTCCCAAAAGTTCCAACTCCTAGCACTGTTTCCAACACATGAATTTTAGGGAACACATTTAGAGCATAGCATCCTTTTCAGATAAAGGTATTAAAGGATTTTCACCCATTAATAGGGGATCCTGTTCTACAAAAGGACTTGAGAACAAATGGCTGCAGAACAGATGACTCAGGAAAATAATGAAACAGATTATCAGATGGGTTCGACTGTGCATAGAATCATACTAAAAAGCATTGGTTAGAGTTGCCGAAGGATTTAGATGTAGGTTTAGAAATGCAAACACAAAATAATGCAATAAGTAACGCAAAGAAATTAATTTTTGAGATGTACAAAAACAGGATTGCATGTTAGCAACTCTGAAACTATTTTATATGCATAACATTGAACAAATACATATATAAATTGTAGATGGTGAAGAATAGAAGCCAGTTTCTCACTGTCAGAGTAAAAATATTTCAAATAAGAAAGGAGCAAAAATAATAGTGAACTCTATGGTGCTGGGTTAAGTGTAGAAATATTGGCAGGGAGGTTCCGGTAAGTTGGTGATGGCATAGGTGGAATTGTGAGATTCTCCGAATGTGAGTTCCCAAAAAGACTCTTGCTTTCCTTCCTTTACCCCCCTGCCCACCGCCAGCTGCATTGGTCTGAGGCCCGGGGACCCTCGGTCCCACGCAGGGCCAGACATTGCAGCCCCAGCTGTCTCACGCACGGGAAGTCCCGAGTCTCGGCTCCCTCCCTGGCTACGTTGTCTCACCAGGATCAAGCCACCGGTCACCCAGGGAGGCTCTGGGCACCCACCCCTCAGAGAAACCGATTTCACGTCTGGCTGAAATATGCTGTGAGCGATCCAGAGCCATTTTCACTGCTTAC
>CAUYQG010123364.1:0-21212 GCA_963574415.1 Tarsius wallacei | reverse complement strand
CCAAAGCAATGGCTTCAGAAATTTAATAGTGTCTCAGCAGTTGTGTTTCTTTACCATAATGATAATATCCTTTTAGCATGTGGTAGCAAAAGATTCTTCTTTTGTAGCATCTCAGAACATTTACTCTATGTGAGAACAGGTGGCCCATTTGGCAACCTAATACATATTGCCACTATTATCACTTAGTTTCCGTGAGTCTCCAGAAATATAGTATTCCCGCTTCTTAAGAATCCCATATCCTAGGGGAATATGACATAGGTTTACTCAAACTGAAACCATCGACAGGTTCCACTTTCATAAAACTCTTCAAGAAAAGACAGTAGGAATCAGTCGATTTATGCCTCTGCCCTGGAAGCTCTCCCACCAGAAAGCCCAGGTTTGTTTCAGAAGCAGCAACGTGTTATGGATTAACAATCCACATTAAAAAAAAAAAGGACCAAAGCAACACATACTCAAAAACTTAATTTGCATTACAAATAGGTAACCTGCCATGGTATTTTGCTACCCCACTGACACGTTGCCAGGGAACAACAGAAAAATAAAAACCAGTGTGTCTACTCACAGGTGAGGAGCAGAGCTTGAATAAAGTGAAGCTGCTATTCAATCTGTTATTCAGTTCGCCACTTAAACACACACCCACTCTCCCCCCCAGCCAGGAGGAAAAAGATGACAGGGGCAGCCACCCCTGCCTACTGGAGGTCCCCAGCATGGAGGGACCCTGGGGTTCTGCACATGCTGAACAGAATGTTGAAAAAGAACCAAGAAAAGAAGGTAGCGGCATGGAAAAGGGTCACTGTGATTCTCATCCAGAGAATCAGCATTTTAAATCTGATAACAGCACCCCAAAATAAAACAGTGATAACTGGTCATAGCAATTGCCAGCAGTAGATTTAGTTGAGACAGAGGAGACTACTTTGAAGTGCCAAAGCAAATTCATTAAAAAAAAAAAAAAAAAACTCTAGCAACCCCCTCAGGTCCCCTCCCACTCACTTTGGGAGCTTTTCTGTCCTCTCAATAAATTCTGCTTTCTAAAAAAAGAAAAAAGAAAAAAGAAAAGATCCCATTTAACAAACATACATTTAATAATATTACATATGCCATAATCTGTGTTTTTCATAATCTGGGATTTTTTTGTTTTTGTTTTTGTTAAGTCCATCATTTGGGCTCTTGATGGTTTGTATTTGTTTTTGTTTGCTCCCTGAATATATTTATCTTATACGGGCAGTTATCGTATTCTCTGGCTAACTAATAAATAAGTTGTGTCCATGTTTACCGATCAGGTAAGTAGGAGACTCAAGAAATCCAAATATATCTAACTCAGAAGCTTTTGTGTTCACATTATGCCACGTTTCCACATAAAATCCCAGTCCTCTAGCCATCGTTCTCCTTCTAAATTCTAAGGAAGATATACCATGTAGGCACGCATTTATTTGTCTTTACTTATACACCCTTCCCTCTATCTCAGGTTTCCCTCTGAATTCTGTGAGGCCTTTGCCTGCCCACACCCCCTCCTCTGTTCTTGGGTAACCCTATGGGCATTATCTTTGAGGCCAAAGAAAAGTGCTGTGCTATAAAGTGTAACAGAAATCACTCTACATAAGCACGTGGCCACCAACTTCTCACAGCACCCACCAATTCCCCTTTGGCTAACCAGACAATGAATTGGAAGCTAGAGCAAACCTAGGTTTTACTGAAAATCAAAGTCCTTTACTAGTTCTTCCTAAATCAGAAAATACTTCCCTTGCTACATAGACCAGCAACATCAGCGTCACCTTTTTAGAAATGCAGAATTGCAGCCTTCTAGACTTACTGAATCAGAATCTGCTTTTTCCAGATCCCTAAGTACGTGTAATTCGTATGCATGTCATAGTTTGAATAGCAATGTTTTCTAACTCAGAACCACATGGGACTCTAGGAGAATGGGGCACCTCACAACCCTATAACAACTATATGGTGATGACATTTTACTAAGCCAAGGAAACTTCTAACTACAGACATATATAACTTTATCCTTAATACGATGCAAAATATTAGAATAAGAAGTACGAGGGGACCCAAAAGAAACCAGAATAATCTTTTGGAGAGCAGGCCTCTTGTAATAAGGTTTCCCTCGCTGTGTAAGTGTTCTAGGAACCCATAGGCATCAGTGTACCTGCTAGCATCGTAGTGAGAAGCTGTGTTTGGTTTCAGCGAATTTTTTTTGGAGATTCTTGCAATGCATTGGCCCACTTCATGAGGGGTGATTTATGAGCACACTTGCTCACGTTGTGCTGAGTGTTCAGCAGTTTTTGGCCAAAACCGGCGTCTCTCCATGCCCCACCCTCTCTATTCTCCCTATCTTGCTCTAGCGACTTTTAAACATGTAAGAATAAATACACAATTTTTTATGAATAAATTCTGAGTTTTTTGGGGGTTCCCTCGTATATGATTAAAATAGTGGATCTGAATGAAGTTTCTTAAGCAAACTCAAACTGAAGTGGGATAATATAATTTCTGTTACTGTACTAAGATCTACTAAAATATCATCTTTACCTTGGAATTATAATTTAGAAAAACAAATCCACTAATACACAAGATTTGACTTTTTGCTACATGAAATCTGACTAGATGTTTGTTTTGGCTTTTAGTAAATAATATATCTTTAAAACATCATGTACCATATTGTTTTCATAGTTAATTTTCTGGAAAAAAGCAGTTGATAGCTATATCTGTAATTTAATGTTACCGCAAATTATACCCAATACATCTTTTCCTGGATCTAAGTAAACTTTCCACAGTTAAATTGATTCGGACTAGATACAGACACAGCAAGAGTATCTTCTAAGGTAAGCAGTGACTTTTCAACCTGCAGTTTATAAAGTCCAGATTGTCAGCAAATGAGAAAAGAAATAAATTCTATTATTATAACACTAATCTTCATATAGGTTGCATAATACCAGAATCAGAATTGCATTCCTTGATTTGAATCATAATCACTATGTATGTAGTCGAAGCCTGACATAGCAGTATCCATCCATAACAAAAGGTGTGATGCTTAGGACCTGTTGGCAGCATCTACAAAGAGTTTCTTGCACAATAAAATACTCAAGAGAGACATGTGATAGAAAAAGAACAAAGGAGCTATAGAGTACATTTTTTCAGCTTTAGAACTCTAGAAAGACTAGAATTGATGCCAAAACCAACTGATTGGCACTCTGAAAAGTGCCAATTCCTTGTAAGAAAGATAAGTAGTTAGCATCCTGAATATTTATGTATAAACATAACCATAATAGCTAATATTTTTTAAGTGCTGAAAAGGTGTCAGGCACTTTCCAAAGAACTGTATGTACATTGTTTATATAATATTTAAAGGATCTCATAAGTTAAGTATTATTATCATTATTACTTTCCCCTTTTTTAGATGAAGAAGAAGAGGCCTAGCCATTGTTATGCAATTAGCTTATAGTCACCAAGTAGTAAGAATTAGAACCAAGGTTTGAGTAGAAAAAGTCTGGCTTCCGAGACTATACTCAAACACCCAACTTAACTGCCTCCAGCTTGCAAGTATAAAATATTTCAATGATTATTTCTTTTGTCAATAATTTACAGAATTCCTCTGTACTTCTTTTTTTCTTTTTTTTTGAGTTGGAGTCTCACTCTGTCGACCAGGCTGGAGTACAGTGGCACGCTCACAGCCACCGCAGCCTCGACCTGCTGGGTTCAGGGGATCCTTCCATATCAGCCTTCTAAGTAGCTGGAACCACAGACGTATGCCACCATGCCCGGCTAAGTTTTGTGATTTATTGTAGAGAAGAGGTCTCACCAAGTTGCCTGGGCTGGTCTCGAAACCCACGGGCACAGCAATCCTCTTGCCTCAGCCTCCCAAAATGCTGGGATTACAGGTCATCTCTATACTTCTTACTTGTAATGAAGTTTCCTAAGAGGAATGTTTAATTGTTCCAAATATACAGCAATTAAACTTGCTGTAGAAAATCTAGAGTCTCTCTGTATATGCACATACACTTGCACAAGTGTATACACGTATAGACTTCCAGCATGCCATGTATATATTTAAGACAGACTCGGAGAGAGAGAGAGACAGAAAGTACATATTTTAGGATTAGCATTAGAAAATTAAAATATGCTTAAAAGATTTTAAGTCCCTTAATAATATTATGTTCTTTATAGTGAAAATGAAGTACTTGCTAAATTCTTTACTAATCCAATGGAAATCTATGATTATTTCTGTTTCAGAATGTTGCCAAGAAGGTTGAAGCCAAGAAAATTATCAGCCAAGTTTCATTGCTGCGTGAGATGATGGAGAACAAAGTAGATACAACAGAAAACATGTGTTAGATGGGGAATTGGAGACTTTGTTGTACTTCTGTATTCAGTTTAAAATTTATTCTTATATTAATATATTTGACTCCGGGTTTATGGCTGCTCACGATTAGCTCAGGAGACTTGAAAAAAGATGATTATTTTCTGAAAGACAGAGAGTACTGAGATGCTACAAAAGAAGAATCTTTTGCTACCACATGCTAAAAGGATATTATCATTATGGTAAAGAAACACAACTGCTGAGACACTATTAAATTTCTGAAGCCATTGCTTTGGCTGTCTTTAAAGTTAGAAGCAACAACTCGGTACAGCAAGATAATTTATTTATCTCTTGGTGTTCAAAGGTAGTTGCCAAAAACATTTAAATTTTATATAAAAACATTAATGTTTGGCTAATTCACGTTAGTTGCAAATTGTTCAAAAAAATCTATTTAAGTCTACCTTTCTCAGTGATTACTCAGAGACTCTTAGTAAGCAGGGCAGATTTTATGTTAAAGATCTTTAAAGGTGTCTAGGTAAATCTATTGCATTAAATAGTGTTCGCTAAGCTTGTCTGATTATTAGAACCACCAGGGTTGCTTGTTTAACATACAAGCTTTAGAGCCCCTTCCTAAACCTAACAAATTCTGGAAAGGTGTCTGTAAATGTGTGCCATAAGCGGTGCCGCCAGGTAATTCTTATGACTGAGAAAGTTCAGGAAACACTGATTACATAGTCAAAATCGACTTAAACCCTCTTTATATGATCAACTCTTGAGTCTGATTTCAACTCCATCTTTGAAAAGCAAAGCTGGTAAATATTTGTACTTATGTTTTGACTGAAATAACCAAATAAACTGAATCTCTGGAGTTGTACACTAGCATAAATTATAAAAGTTTAACATTTTTTCCAAGATAAAAGCAATGACTGCAAGTACTAGCAATCTTTCCCAATCATTTCTGTTTTCACATTAAAATTTAAACACATTAAGTAACTTTTATTAATATTAAAATTTTAATGCATTAAATAATTGTACTGATATTTTATGTTTAAAAAGCTTCTGTAAAATAAATAGTGAAATCAAAGGCATTAAATACTTCTAAATTTGTAGTCCAAATAAAAGCTCAAAACTGCAGGGGGCTGGTGGGGGGGTAGCGGGGGGGCAGTGGGGGGTGGAGAGACAGGATTACCAGTAGTGGGAATCTGCCTGGGAAAGAGGGGACACACCTCATCAACAATGTACCTACATAATGAACATCTGTAAACCTAACCCTTAATTGTATCTCACATCTTTAAAGTAAAAAATTAAAAGCTTTTTGAAACATTTTTAAAAATATAAACATTCAAAAAAAACTCAATTTTTTAATTTTTAACCCTTTTCCTCTTATATTCACTTATCTTAAATTCTGCAAAATTCTGACTATTTCACTCTAGAGACCCAAATACCATATACTTTCATGTTCAAGAAAAAATAAATTTTTTGTTGGAAAATATTAGTAAGATTTTTTTCAATCTATCAAAAATTAGTTCTGCCTTTCAAACCTATCTGTACTTCATACATATAAAATATAGTATTATGGCTATAAACTTGGTTATTGAACTCAAAAGACATTTTAAAAATTCCACAAATGTTTATAATTTACGTGAGACGGATAATTAAATTTGATTTGTATAATTGTCCATGTTGGCTTTTTAATTTATTTGTAATTTATAGGAAAATGATATTTTTCCTGTATCCTAGTGGGTTATTAACTACTGGGTTATAAAAGTAACATGAACATAACTTCTCATCTGAGTTACACTTTTGCTTCTTCTTTATAAGGAAAGACCTAGATATAAAGGGTATTATAAGTCAAACTCTCCCATATGCATAAACAGAATGCATGATCCATTATCATTCTTTCTAACTTCAGAGCAGAGGGCTTTGAAGAAAGAACACTCAGTCATTTTGTACCCGCATAGAAAGAGCAGAGCCTTGGGTTTGAGAGGTGACACCCAGATAAGATGTTAACACTCCACTTACAACAGAAAGCCATCTCTGTCCCTCTGTTTCATGAAATTGAAATGCACTGGATTGTAGAACTATATACATTACATCTCCCTTCTGTGAGACCCACCAGGGCACCCATGAAAAGAAGATGTATCTCAGTAGGGTTTTCCTTGTAAAATATTTAAATGAAAAATTGAGCATTTTAAGGCTTTCACAATGATTCTTTTTCATCATGCAATAAAATATTCATACAATGCAAAAACGCTGCAGTTGTAACAGCATTTTAATTTAAAAAATAAACAATACAATAGTGATTTCCAAGAATGCTATGCAATAGGATAAAGGAAATACCAAGAGAAGGAAAGGAAATTATATTTTTAATCTCCTAGAATTTAATATTTAACAAAGCTACCCTTCACTTTTATTTCAAACAAACGCCTTTTTCATTAGAGAAATCAAAAGAAATTTAGTAGATGCAGCACAGATTATTTAGTTGTTTTATAGGTTCTCAGTCTTGTAAAGCAGCATTATCACGTTTATTACTTCATTGCTTTAGCTGATCACGTGACTAAGTCTGCAAACCCAGAAAGACTTCTTCATTAACTTCTTAAGAAGTAATTTGGACTACTTACTGAGTTCAGGTGCTGGAACAGTTGATTATAAAGAGAGCTGAGGAAGATAGCTCTATTAAAAGCTGAAGAGCCAAAACAAAAATATTTTAGAAGTTTTACAAAGGAAGTTATTCTATAGATATATCTCTTACCTTCTATTAGGGTTCATGAGATAGTGAAAGGCAATGGACTGAGTTCAATGTAAAGGGTATGTCATCAGTACATTAGATTTAAGCATTTATGGAGAGTATGTCTATAAATAACATAACACAAAAATTTAAAGCACTGTAGAAACAAATGCCAGTGCATATTCAATCTCTATAGAGAAAGAGTTAGTAACTCATGGTCAAAGAAATTGGGAAAAATTAAATTCATAGGTCATTATATAAGTCACAGAAGAATTAATCTTCTTTTTAAATTACAGATACCACCATTGTAGTATATATAAAGTAAAGACTACACATTGTTTTAACTAAAATCAGTGGTCATTTATAATGGTCTGTCCTTTCAAATACACTAGCATTGCTCAATTTAAATGTGTGTGCCTGTATACATGTATTTATTTCTCACTCATCATTTGAAGAAAAATGTATCAGCTATTTGGATATTTGTATTTTGTAACTGGAAATAATGTTTCTAGAATATATTATGTAAGGGTAAGATCTTTACTGCTTCATCATACAAGTAAAAACACATACACAATAAGTTACTAAAACACAAGGCATGGGGTTGCCTTTGATGTCACCCAACTTTATATTAAAATTAAATGTTAGAACTCTGCAGGAAGTAAGCATACTGGGCATGCAGGGGTTAACCTAAGAACCAGGGTCAGGAGGAATTAAAGTCAGCAGGGGTCACCACATGTTAGAGAACTCCAGGTATCACCTCCCAGTTGGTGATCTGCCTCTCTGGCCCCACTGTCCCAGTCCATGTGCTTGAGTCATGGTGCTTCCCATTGCCCTCCTGACTCTGACCTCCAGGATTCCTGACCTTAGTTTGCCAACCCAGCTTTGCTCTGTAGTGAGCCTGACTTTGACCTGACAATCTGATTCTAATGTTCTGCTCTGTTTCTGATCTTGCTTCCTGTTTGCTCTGTCTACAGTATCACAAGTCTTAATCAGTTTCCACAACCAAATCTTTACTCTTGACCACCTTCTGTTTGAGGCTTTGGTATTTTTATGACTAGCCAATGGATCTGTTCTACAAAAGAAGGAATGCCCCTAGCCTGTCCCTTTACAAATTTTAAATTTCATGAGTATATCAAAGTCTATAGATTTTTAAGCTACATTTCAATCATATGCATTTATAGTGTATAGATTTGAGTAGTTATACTTTAATCAGCAAATTGAAGATACCAAGAGTTTAGTTTTTAAGAATGCTAAATTTTCTCTATCTTCTAAGCCTAGTAGAATCAACTGTGTATTTTATAAACATACATAAATAATTTCCTTGTATTTATCTTGAGATACTAAACACAATATGTGTATAAAAAGGCAAAGCAGAAATTTTCTTCCTAATAAACACATAGACATAATAAAACTTCATATTATGTGGCATCCTTTTTGGAAATATGATGTTGGATGAAGGTGTCACACTGTGAAATTTTAATTAAAGCGTAGATAAAATTCCAGTGCTGGACCAAGAATTATAACTATCCTGACTTTGCATATTAGTCAAAGTTTGTTATATAGCATAACTGCAGACTAAAATTCTTTGTATTTTTTAAATACAAGTAATGAAAAACTGTCAACTTACAGCTAAGTAACTGAACTTGGTAATTGTTTACTATCGTCATGTGAAACTGCAGTAGCTGAACAAGTCAACTTCAACCTATAAGAAATCAGTCAGCAAGCTCTAGATGAGTGTCGCATACTCACCACTCCAAAGAATAAAAAGTATATATATTGATAACCCTCATGAAGGTTCATAAGGCCATTGCACATTCCAGTATCTTCTGAGTAGTAGATAACCATAACTTAAAAGAGCTGACAAAATATGAAATTCAGAAACAGTCCATGTCTATGTCATGTAAGATAGTATACATCTCTCTGACAAATCTTAGCTCAGAAAATTCAGAGCTGCTAACCTTGTGCTCTGAGGGTCATATTGGTCCATGCCTGGGAGCCCAACCACAAATGGAAAAATATATACATATAAAAGAGACTGGGTATAGTTGCTCGCATCTGTAATCTCCACACTTTGAGAGGCCAAGGTGAGAGGAACGCTTGAGCCCAGGAGTTTAAGACCAGTCTGGGCAATGTAGCGAGACTTCATCTCTACAAAGATATCAAAAAGTAGCTGGGCCTAGTGACTGACACCTGTAGTCCCAGCTACTGGGGAGGCTTAGGTGAGAAAATCCCACTGCACTCCAGTCTAAGCAACAGAGTGAGATCCCCAAAACTCAAAAAAAAAAAAAAAAAAAAAAGCGAGAAAACTGAGGGTGATGTCAGAACCAGAATCACTCTGAAGCATATTCTGAATATTTGCTTGCAGACTAGATAAGGAAGGAAATTTTGTTAGCAAATGTTATCTACTCCTCATTTTGATAAGATGGGGTTGTTTCAAAACACCCTCCAAAAAATGAAAGTAGATTTCAATGGACCTTATACTACCCCCTAACTCTGGTATGCAAATCAAGTTATATCTCATCCCTTTTTCAACCCATGAATTTCTTTCTGAAAGTATAAACTCCCACAAATCTCAGAATGCTATTACTTAAAAGAGTCCTTAAAAAGAGGAAATCGCCACACTTTACCAGCAACTGACTGGATGTAGCAAAATGCCTCCCACAGGAAACAGAAGCTGTATTCAGCAAAAGAAAAGAGGCCTAGGAGAATCTCTCACTTCAGCTTGGCAGACATTTACCACAGTGTCTTGCCCAGAATAGAAGATGCTTACTATATTTTCATATCCTGACTTAGTCCAAAATGAAATTTTAATGTTCAAGTAAAAAGGGACAAAATGGAAGACAGGGAACCAAAAATGCAATTACAAAGAGATAATTCCTCTCAAGAGAGAAATCTCTCGATTTTCTTTTTTTCTCCCCTCTCTGGCTCTCCTGCTTGCATGACCTGAGCTGCCTAGAACTGTCTGTGGGATACGGGGGAGGGTGGGAGCTAATCCAATGTAACCAAGGTTATAGATTTTTAGTCCCAGCCTGATAAGAAATACAGTCTTGGATGTAGATACAGGACTGTGGTGATGTCTTACACCTGGAAACGACCTGGCTGAGGTGATCTTTGAAAGGCTGATAGGGAAGCTGGTGGTTGGAGACAGAAGCGACTGCAGCACTCACATGAACAACCACACTGTGAACTTGAGAATGTACACCACTGTTCTTTTTGGGATTGCTCTGTAGTTCCTAGTAGCTCCAAGGACCTCTCAGAAGAATCAGCATAGAGGCCTTCACGCCACCTCACACCCCCGCAACATAATTCCATTATAATCTTTTCTGAGTGTTTGAAACTGCTTAGAAATTAGAGAATATTTAGTAGAGAAAGGACATTAAAATTCAGCTAAAGGCAGATGAAGAAGAACTACTCCAACTGGGGAAAGGTATGCTGTATCAATATATGAAACCAGTGAAAAATGAAAGCAATCAAACCACTTTTTTAGTATCCTGTAACTAAAGAAACCTGTTTTTTTTTTATTGATTTTTTTTTTCTTTATTCAGTTGCATTTGTATCTGAAGAAACACTCCTTAAACCTCCACCTGAGAGGGGAAAAAAAAGACACAGACTTGATACTCTTTGTAAATTGAGCTGGTCTGAAAAGAATGCGTCTACGCTGCTGGTGGCTACTTTGGTGTTCACCAGCATTGTTTACTTTCAACCATGCTGCCTTGGATAACTAGCTATTTAGTCTTCCAACCATTGAGAGAAGTAGAATCTCTTCGTTCTTTTAAAGCATCTCGATTTCCTAGTAGTCACTGTTTTGAAGCCCTACAACCCTTCCCTCTTTTTCAACTACAATCAGCTTTTTCCCCCATTGATTTCAATAAGAAGTGAACAGGAGTAAAAATTACTATGTGGCTAGTAACCCCAAAGTAAAACATCCTTTCAAGGTAAAGAAAAAAGGAAAAAAAAAATCTCTAGGAAAGTGACCTGGGAAAACTGGAGTAGTGAGGAAAATTTTAGGGCAGCTATAGTTAAATCTATAGCTAAATTAGGCAGCCTCTATGGCATTTACCCCTCCTTTTCTCTTTTCTTAAGAAAAAAGAGAAAGAATACTTGTTTAGTACAATATCTGGCAGCACTTTATCATCTCCCCATAAACCTATAGAGAGATTTATATTAGCAGAAAAATTTAAGCTACAAA
This sequence comes from Tarsius wallacei, assembly GCA_963574415.1. Lineage (NCBI taxonomy): Eukaryota > Metazoa > Chordata > Mammalia > Primates > Tarsiidae > Tarsius > Tarsius wallacei. The sequence continues at coordinate 9,995 of CAUYQG010123364.1, read as the reverse complement.
AATATAGTCATTTTCTGGTTGTGGTTAGTCACCTTTTTTAAAAAAGATGTTATATTGTGGTAAAATTTAAAAATTTATGTTTTATAAATTCTAAATGTATATAAATAGATTTATCCGTACTTGATCAACAAATGTCCCCTTTTTCACCTATTTTTTATAGAATTGTATAGTTTATGTCTTACCTGTATATACCTCAAGAATTTTCCTTTAATTTGATGACCCACAATTACTATTTAATTTAAGTCAATCTCTTATCTCCTACTGTAAATGAATTTAAGAAGTAAAAGTACAGCTTCTTTGATGGATACCATTTTAATTGTATATAAACCTGCAAGGAGTATTTTTGAGGCAGAAATGTTTTTCAACAAAAAATAACAATTTATGATTGTGTGTTCTGTCATGTAGCTTAAAAACTGCAGGTTAAGCAAATTACCATAGGGACTTTATTCTTAATTCTGCCCATCACCTAAGTGAATTATGAAGTCTGAGTCTTTCAGTTAGAGCTGCATTTCTTTCTAAATACCTTCCTACTTAGCAGCCTAAAGGGACCCGTCACATCAGTAACACCTTCTATGCGCTGTCGCGTCCCAGCTTGAACACACTAAACTCAGGGGCCTTTGAAATCTTTAAAGCCAATCATACATAAGACAGATTCTATATTGCAGGGCTGGCTGGCTACACTTCAGCACAAAACAATATTTCAAGCTTTCTGATATACATGTGTCACCTCTTTGTGACAAATAGCTGGTATTAATTAGGCACTAGACTGGGTGAGATTGCTGTTATTAACTGAGGGAAGATGGGTTGGATTTAATTGTGTGTGACATCAAAGTCAAGTGACTGATATTTCAAGCATCATTTAAAATGTTTGATATTGAAGTCATTGTATTCACATAAAGACTGTCTAAAAATATAAAGGAGACTGATGAGAAAAGAACTGAAATGTATTTGTACATCTATCTTATGAAGTATATTTGATGTCATTTTACTGGCATTTTTGACCCACAAATGTAATATTTATTTAGCCGCATTAAACTTTATTTCATAATGAACTTTAAAGTTCTCAAAATTAACACTAAGTCAAATACGACCTGTTTATAGCGAAAACTGTTCGTAAAAGATCACGTTATCAATTTGTTTAAAATGTCTTGATATAAACAGAAATAAAATATGAATATTGAGCAAAATTATTTCAATAGAAGTACTATATTATCTATAAAAATAACTGAAAATACAAAAATAACTAAAATACATTTAATTTTTTTAAACTAAAACTTCATTGTGTCTTATAGAGAAAACAGCTTGCTATATGAAAAATAAACTGAAATACTATTACTTGAATTATTTAATGCTGACCAACTGTTCCTATGCTGTATTAGTACACGAAAAAATGTAAGAAAGAAACATTGTAAGTTAAGATAGATCCAATAAGTCCAATTAGTTGAAGTAAGGATCTTCTAATATAAAAGTATCATAATAATTGTTTAATTACTTCAGAGAAAAGATTAAGATATTTATTTATTTGACAGTTGACATAAAATACACAAGACAATTACATGAAACTCTGCTTAATTGAAATTAATATGTTGTAACAAAATATCCCTTGGGTGTTGCTTTAAGAACAGAAATATAATAATGAAATATAATTGATGATAGCCAGAAGTTAATGTTATCTAACATATCACCAAATGTTCTAATAAAAAGCCAAAAATAGATATCAAAATATTAAAATGTTGAGAGCTGGATAAACAGTGCTATGTCATTGCATTTGAATAATTTTTTAATTTTTCTTGTTTTTGTATCACGTAGATATGTCCTTATGAAAATTTAGTCAAAAGCTATGCTTAAATTGTCTTAAATACACTTTAGTTTTTCTATTATGTATATCATCCCTCCATCTATTCTCAAAATATTCTTAGTTATGTATAAAAATAATCATTATCAACTATTTGATTTGGGGGGCATATTTGACTAATGTTCAAAAACGTAACTGTAGGAAAAAAATAGAGTGATTTTTAAAATAAGGGTGCTGTAACGTTATCTTTGAACTATGTATTGTAATGTGGTATTTTAAGATAATTGTGAACCCTTAACTCTGTAGACAAATGGTAAGATGTTGTATATATGTCTATGCCTATGTATCAGTTTATAGACAATAAGTTCTAGGAATAAGGAAGACATTCATAACTTTTGCTTTCTCTGGACCTGGTTAAATAATTGCAATTGAAAAGCCAACTTTACAAAACCCATAAACCTAACAAGTGTATTAAAAGTAATTTTAACTAAATGCCTTCTTAAATTCTAGATTTTTAAAAAATATTGAGACAAAAATAAGCTATGTATTAAACTATTCATTACCAATTATTATCTTGATTTTGTAAACTTACATATAACAAAAACCAATTCTGCATGAAAGCTTCACATTTGGCCTTCAAAAGAGCTAGTCTCAAAACCATATCTAACTCAGTCATTACGGTTACTTCAAATGGTATTTGTAAACTACGAAAAATATTTAAATGTAAGGTACAATCAATATAAAAATGATAGAAATAAAATCCTCTTATAATATAAAAGTCTCTTGTTTCTAACAAGGACATTTTTGTTAATAAAATGAATAAAACTCACTTAATAATTATGCTCTGGATTCACCATGAAATAGATAACAATTGTGTTAGCCTTATATTACATATCATATTATTGTTTACAAAGTACTTTCATTTTATTTTGTCTGATGTTAACAACAACCTTAAAGTAGGTAGGAATGTTTATTTGTCCTGGATCTGTGCATGAATTTTTGTTTGTTCCTTCATACTCTGCACTCCTCCCCACCCCATTTCTTTCTTTGTTAGATAATTGATTGACAAAACTGTACAGAAGTATTAAAGAGAAATGGTAGTATAATATGGTCCTGTCCTAAGTCAATCGATTTCAAACAGGGCTCTCAAAACTTAATGCAGAGAAATGCTTAATGTTGAGACCACTTGATACTATGACATTTTAATGTGGCAGGTACAATGGGGTTAGAAGACATCTCTGCACCCTTCATATGTGATTGTAGATGGGTTCTATTTCCCTTGAGTGCAGAGCAGGCCCAGTAAAATGTGATTGGATATTTTTCCTCCTCTTTCTTTCCCAGTGTATGTCACTTGTTGTCCTTATCAATAGTAGATTAGAAAATGTAGCTAAGGAAACTATGTTGAAAACTTGATATACTCATGAACAGAAGAAGGTTCCTAAATCTACCAAACATCTTGTGGATTTGTAAGCCTGTCATATAGTGAGGCAAGTGGATGAATCTGCCATTCTTTCCTTCTATTATGACAGATTAGATAGATAGATAGATAGATAGATAGATAGATAGATAGATAGAAAGATGGATAGATAGAGCCAGACAGCCAGAGAGACAATATGTAGATGATAGATAGGTAGGTAGATAGATGCATAGATATGTAACAGAGAATAGATAAGTAGATGGTAGATAGATGGATAGATAGATAGATAGGTAGGTAGATAGATAGACAGACAGAGATAGAACAGCCAGACATCCAAAAAGACAGATAGATAGATGAGAGAGAGAGAAAGAGAAAGGAGGGAGGGAGAGAGAGAGAGACAGAGAGAGAGAGAGAGAGAGAGAGAGAGGTTCCTAAAACGAGATACATGTCCAAGGGGAAAGAAACTGATGAAGGAATAGTGTCAGTCTCATCATTCTTGGGGGCAACAGAAGCCCAGGAGACTTGCACTCATTCACCTGGGGCAGTCATTTGACCTTGCCCTGTCTTCCCCTCTTCTCTCATCGGGAGAAGTTTTATAAACACTAGGAACTTTGTCTTCTTCACAACTGTATCCTCAGTACCTAGTACAGAGACATTTACGTAGTAGATTCTTAATAAATATTTGTGTTGTTCTTTTTTTTGACGGGAGCTTAATTATTATTCTACTTTTAAAAGGATATCACACTATTTTTAAGAATAAATTTAAAAGAATATGAGTTGAGTTTAAGGGAAAGAAAAGTTGCTGTGGAAAATGTATAGAAAAGTGACTGTACTGGTCAATATATTGATGTACATGCTAGTTGGAAAACAGCTGTTCTCTAAGCCACCTCCCACCCTCAGTAGTTCAGGCCAAGCAGGAGAACCACAGGTGGGCACTTAGAGGGCACTGTCCTAGGCATTCCAGGCTGCCAGGTCTGCTAGCCAACCCATCTTGGTTTCTGCATACCAGGCCCCATCCCAGCATTTTTCTCTGGTCAGAGCAGCCCCAGCAGAATGGACAGTGGCCCAGTTGTGGCAATGGCACCCTGACCGGGAAATACCCAGTGTGTATCTGCACCCAATATCAACCAGACCATTAGTACATACAGCCAACCCACACTACCACCCAAAAGTCACACTCAGAGTTGCTCAAGGTTTCTGAGCCTCTGCGATTCACCATATCTGTTTTTAAATATTTTGTATAGCACCCCCAAGTAGCAGTATATATATAAAGACATTCATCTGTCAAAGATAAAGATAAATCATCAAGTTTTAGGACTCTATGTAGTAGAGGGACCCAAGACTATTACTGTCACAAATTAAGAAACTCAAGCTCAGAGAAGCTTTGTAATTTGTCTAAATTTAGAAAGGAACTGGCAAAAAAAAATAGTGCAGAGAAAAATTTGTGTGTATTTTCAAAATATATTTTGTCTGAGTCTAAATTTTTAAAAAATACAATTACTTATGGGAAAAACTATTAATAAACACACAAACAGAAATAATTTCAACAAATAAGAGCACTATGTCCTTTCAAATTCTCATAACAGATTTTAAATATGGAAAATTTATTACAAAAACATGAGTGTTGTATAATAACTACCTCATATTTATTATAAACATACATTTAATGGCATTAGAAATGAAGAACTTTGGCTGGGCTCGGTGGCTCAGCCTGTAATCCCAGCACTTTGGGAGACCACAGCGAGTGGACTGTCTGAGCCCGTGTGTTCGAGACCAGGCCGGGCAACTTGGCGAGACCTCGTCTCTACAATAAATCAAAATTAGCCGGGCGTGGTAGCTCGCGCCTGTAGTTCCGGCAACTTGGAAGGCTGAGGTGGAAGGAGCGCCGGAGCCCAGCAGGTTGACGCTAGGGTGGCTGTGAGCATGCCACTGTACTCCAGCCTGGGTGACGGAGTGAGACTCCGACTAAAAAAAAAAAAAAAAAAAAAGAAATGAAGAAGTTTGTGAAAATATCTGAGAAAGTCCCTGACATGTAATAGGTGTTCAAGATTGTTAAATGAATTACTAACTACTAATTTATTAAGTAGTATAATTTCTCCTGAACTTTGTCTTTAGGTTTAATTTATACATGATGAGTAAGTCAGAACAATCATATCTTAATCCTAACCAAAGGTTCATTCTTCCTGTGTACCCAGCCCTAAACCTAGGGGCATGGCACAGTCACCATCCAGGCATCCTCGGTCTTAAGATGAATGAGGCAGGTGATGGGTTCAAGATTACTGATGTTTAAAGAACCATCAGTTGGTTCTGCTGCATTCCTGTCAAAGCTCCAATCCAGAGAAGGCAAAAGAGGCAGATGAGGTTTCAGATTCTATCCAAGGAGAAAGGACATGTAAACCAAAAATTAACTCCAGTGAACTTTTAGAGGTTTGCTTCCCCTTGAGATCCACTAAAAGAAACAGAGGACTAATTGTAATTGGCTTAACAAACTTTAATATTATTAAGTTATTCATGTGAAAACCAGTGCAAAGCTGTTATTAATTTTTATCTTGCAACAATATATTTGAAGTTAAAACATGCTGAGTATATGAATCTAAACACATTCAATATTACTAATTTCACAGCAAGCTGATCTTAATAATATTCTTTAGAAGGTTCCCCTTTAATCTACACACTGAACAGTTCTCTCTTATATTTCTTTCCAATAAAAAATTTATGGAAATGGTCATTGTAAAAAAAAAAAAAGGGTACCCACACAATGAACATTTGTTTACCTACCCCTGAATTGTAGCCCATATCTTTAAAATACATTTTTTTTTTTACTTAGTGGTTGTACAGTTCTGAGAGCTATTAGGTCAAAGGCTATTTATATTTGGTGCTTTGGATATAGATTAAAAATTTAATGCAGGATACTCATAATTAAAAATATCAAATGTACATTAAACCTACCCTTTAACATGCCTCAAATTAACTCTATCTGTTGGGGTCATCGTGAACACAAAATTCTTTCATCAAGTGCATTGCTATAATCGACTGCTACAATGGACTGCATTGCTCTTACTTTTGGAAGTCACTTATTAAACAAATATTTATTGGACAACACTGCAACAATTAACAGTAAATTAGACAGATAAGCGTCTGTCCTGTTTTCATGGTGTTTATATCACAATAGGGAAAGAGAAGGGTCAAAGTACACACAGAAATATACTAGCATAGATAATAATAAAGGCATAAAAAATGAAATAAAATAAAAACTATTGTGGTGGAACTACAGGACAGTGAGGGAGCTAAAGTGTTCACCATTCTGAGATGATGATGTTTAGGCTGTGTTCCATGTGACACTAAGAAGTTCACTATGGAAAAATCTTGGTGAAGAGAATTCCAAGCAAAAGAAATAATTTGTGCAAAGACCTAAGGCAAGGCATTGGGAAGCCAAGTCTGCAGGTAGGGCCCCCTTCTTTATCCATTCCAACAGTCACCTGGATTAAGTTCTCCTTAGTAAGAAGCTCTCCCAGGCTCATCTTACTATCTCTACCTCATAATCAGCTGGTGGCTAATTACCAAAGAGGTCCAACTCTACGGGAAATGTATACAACTGTTCACAGTCTGTGTACTGAAACTGTATTTCAGGCAACCTGATACCAGAGTCTGATTCAGTAAGCAAGCAGTAGCTTCTCTGAGGGTTCCTCTGAGTTCCCCAGTTATCCCCTTTCATCAATCTAGTATGAGCTTCTCAATCATTTTTTATGTTTCTTATCACCATTATAAACTGTTTGTTCTTATGTCATTTCATATTCTGAATTTCACATCAAATATTGTCAAATCTTGTTTTAAAATTAATCTTTAGACACATCAACATATGAAATGTATCAATAATATCTTCTCCAAGAAAAGCATGACAAAATACTGTTAAAAAGGTTAAGCCAACATGATGTCTCCTTCATTTTAGAAAACCAAGAGCTTGTTATTAAAGAGTAAAAAGTGCAGGTATTTTTGTTGAAAAAGAAATTGTCTCCTTTTTTGTTCTCTTACCATCAAGAACTCAATCACTAGAAAAACTCCTCAGTATGAAACTATTTTAGAGTTCTAATTTCTGAGGTGGACATTTATTAAGGTGTTTTTTATCTCTGAAGGAACACTAGCTTAGAAGTGTTTCCACATATTTTCAATCATTAGTAATACAAAAGGGGCTTCCTTTGAGACTCTGGTACCAGAAAGGCCTTTTGAAATAACATCATGCAAAGCATTTGTATAGAGAAAGAGAAGAAAGTCAAGAAAAGGCTGTATTACCACGATTCTTAGAGACCCATTGCTGTGTTAGTGACTACAAGTGGGAATTGTTTTGAATGTTCTGATCAGGTTCTCCAAAATGGAAACTTCTCTGTGCTTTCAGGACAGGATCATTTGGAACAACAAAGATAATCTTGTGTCTGGTAAGAGGACAAAAGCATAAGTATCGTACCTAAGAAATCACGTTTCTCACCTGATCTCAAACCAGGCAAAGTAAGGACCAATGGGAGGCCCAAACTTTACCTCTGTGATGACACTTGCATACATAATCCTGAATTGTACCTCACATCTTTAAAATAAAATATATATATATAAAAGAAATCACATTTCCCTAAATATGCTTCTTTTTTTCCAAAATCTATGTTCTCTATTAAGAATTCTGCAAGATGAGAGTACTCATGTCACTCCAGAAATAGTTAATTACTTAAACAACCTTTGCAGTATGTAGTCTCTAGAAGTCTTTTGCAGTTTTATTGGAAAACTTCATTGTGGGCAGAATACCTAATGTGTCTCTGTGTGTGTGTGTGTGTGTGTGTGTGTGTGTGTGTGTACACACGCATAAATTTTTATCAAATTTGGGGAAAGATTGTCATATAGAAATAAATACATTTATTTATAAATCAATTTCTCTGCCAAAAAGAATCTCTCATTTTGAAGATATGAAAACAAGAGATGGCCTGTCAATCCAGGGCATTCCACAAGCTAGTGCAGTAGCCAGGCTCTACTAACAGTGAAAATTATTTCCTCTTCACCATTATTCTTCTGTGACTTTGGGTAGCTTGGGAAGCTGAAGATCCAACAACTGACTTATTTTGTTGCCTAAACAAAATAAGAGAGAAAAATAAGTGAGGGCAGAAAGGGAGGAAAAATAAGAGAGAAAAGTAAGTAAGGGCAGAAAGGGAGGAAAAAAACCAAGTGGAAGCTGCAACTAATGTCTACCTGTTTTTCAGCTAACAAAGAGCAAGAAGGTAAATTGGAAACTATCTGCTTGGCAAACCAGAGACCTCTTCAGGCTATCACTGACTGTGAGCTTTTTTCTAATCTCCAAAACACTTCCTCAGTCACTGGAGTCCCTAAGATCATAAATGAATGTAAGCAACAATTTCTGACACAGAAATAGTCCAACATGAGGCCCTGGAAGCTGGGTGAATCTTTAGAATCTATTTCCTGTAACTCCTAGTATGTTTGTAAGTTAATTACATGACCTTTGAGAAGAAATATTTTTAATGATGGCATTTTAGTCTACTAAGCTAAAGATTTTTTTTAACATTTAGAAATTCTAAGAGCAAGCCACCATAACATAGTTGGCATGCAGCAAATAAAATATATGACCTTGCATTCAGCTTTATAGATTATGTCAACCAAGCATCTGATTATAAAATTGAAATTGTTTGCTTTTGATAGCTTAAACTCTGAAGGCACAGTAGAAAGCCTGATGTAAAGAACTATGGTCAGAAAAAAAGAAATTTAAAAGTCATAAAAAGAACGTTCTGTCTTGACTATCCTAAGTCATAAAGGATATTTTCATTCTGTTTCAGAAAGATGCAAAATAAAGTCACATGGCCAAGGAAAGCAGGTTAGAGACCTTATGAGTTTATAACACAGAAGAGATTCCCGATGTTTGGTGTTCTGTGATTTTCTTTTTAAGCATCTGCCTTGAAATTTTTATCACATAATTATGTAAAACAAACTATTATGCTTTGTTATATTTGCCCTGGTGATCGTAACATCTTGCAATTCTGTACAACATAAGACCATGCAGGCAGCATATTCGGATTGAAATTTAAGGCAGTAAAAGAAAAAAAAAATCAAATAACATACTAAATTTTTTTAAATGAGCTAAACTTTGGTTTTAGAAATGTTTCTAGGCTTAAATGTCTTTTTTTAAGGATTAACAGATTTGGCATTCTTACATACACATGCATACACACACACACACACACTCACACACTTCATAAATCAGGCAATTTATACAAACAGACTGAAGATTCTTGAAAATGTCTAAGTTATATGTTTAAGTAAGTTTATGTCTATACATGTACATGCACAACATTCATAAACTCTAACACACATCCACATATTCAAGTTAGCTATGTTTTTTAGGGGTGGAAGAGTAAATTTTATCTAAACACCAAGATATTATGCAATTTGGTGACTTAATTCGGACAACTGTTTATCAATGATAGCCTCAGTGGACTCCAAATAGTATTGCTTTCAATGCTGTTGAACTTTGCTGGTTTCCTTTTTATTGCTATTTTTAATTTTTCAAATAACAATGTTCTCTAGCCATAAAATTTATAATTATAATGCATTAAACTTAGTATATACAGAGACATAAAAAATACTCAAAGCAGCCGGGCTCGGTGGCTCAGCCTGTAATCCCGCGCCTTTGGGAGGCTGAGGTGAGTGGATTGCCTGAGCCTGCGGGTTCGAGACCCGCCTGGGCAAGCGAGACCTCATCTCTACAATAAATCAAAAAATTAGCCGGGCGTG